>PVLC010048932.1:0-10597 GCA_004027655.1 Graphiurus murinus | reverse complement strand
GGAATAAGATAATTTGGGGGAAATTGTGAGTTTATTTCTTTAAGCTAACCTCTTTTAAGGAACTAAATTATTGCTTCTCACATAGTATTATAGAAGTTGACCTGCTAAATGCCCAGATCTTGCCAATCTTAATGATATCCATTTTCCCTCTCTGTATATCCACAAGAAAATTGCTTTATAGAAAATATGCTGCTGATTCTCTGAAAAGAGAAAATCTCTTTCCTTGGAAATATTAGTGCAAGAGATTTCTCAAGAACTATAGAATTTTACCCAAAAAAGGAGAAATATTTTTTTCTAAGAGGAAAACATTGAACATTTATTTTAGGTACATGTAGACTTATTTTTATTTACTTTTATTGGTGCATTGTAGTCTCACATCATAATGCAGCTCAGCGTGGTAGCGATGTACGTGTATACAGAGCTTGGTGTGCCTCCCTCGGCTCCCTTCTCACTCACTCCCTGTCCCCATACATCAGTTCTTCAAAAATTACTTGGTAGCCTTCATGAAGATTCAGAAATAAATATCTCATGAGTATTTGTCAGGAAGTTGATGTATTAATTCCCTCTGAGTGCTGTCAGTCACAAATGAAAACAAACTTAGTGGATTAAAAGAACTAACATGTCTCCTCACACAATTCCAGTGGTGGAAGTCCAAAATCAGTTTCACTAGGCAGAAATCAAGGTGTTGATGGTCATATTTGCTGGGAGGCTCGAGGGGAGAACTCAGGCTACTGCAGTGCTTACACTAATGTCAATGATCCCAATTATATTCTCAACAACATGCCATATTTGTAAATATCAGTGTTCTTCACTTAGAAAGCAAGTCATTCAATACTTGAAGTTCAACGTTTAAAAGAAAACTCACTTTATTACTACCTTCCCATTTTATAAGTGGGGAAGCCAAGGCTTTGAAAGTACCTGAGTCAAGATCACGTATTGGGTGATGGATAGAATGGGATTGGAGTCAAGGTCACTGCCACTCAGAGCTCATGCTTTTGGCCACTCTTATTTTGCTTTTCTAGAACATTATTCGTTAACTCATGATTTAGAAATTGTGAATTCATGGTGAAGGAGGGTAGGTACTAATTTTCCCAGGCCACTTACTAACTGTAATCGTCTCTACCCATCTCAAGGCCTCACTTTTCTCATCTCCAAAGTAAGACCCATCATACATTCCCTCTTACCTTATAAGAAACTCATAACAAACCTGGTGCAGTAGCATATGCCTGTAATCCCAGTACTTGAGAGGCTGAGACAGGAGGATTGGAGGTTCAAGGCCAGAGCACAGAAACTTAGCCAGACCCTCTTTTAAATAAAAAAGACTGAAAGTTTACCTCAGAGGCAGAACACCCCTGAGTTCAATTTCCAGAACCACACCAAAAAAAAAAGAAACAAAGAAAAAGAAAATAAGGAAGGAAGGGAGGGAGGGAGGAAGGAAGGAAGGAAGGAAGGAAGGAAGGAAGGAAGGAAGGAAGGAAGGAAGGAAGGAAGGAAGGAAGGAAGGATCTCAGACAATATATGCAAGTATTTTTATAAACTGTGTACACAGAACAGAACACTGTTATTACACCTCTAAAAGAAAGCCAACTTACTCATATAGTGAGTAAGGGTCTGGTCACTATATGAGAAAGCTCACAGATGAAACGACATGCATGAAATCATATAAAAACTCAAGAAAGAAGTTCACGGTAATAACACTCAAGACTTGCTTCAAATTACAAAGGTCCATTAAATCAATTGTAACATTTCTGTTATTACCACATTATATGATCATAATGAAGGTAATAAATACCTGGCATTTAGAGAGTTTCTTTCATCTAAATATTCCCAGAGAGCTCAATCAACTTTACGTGCAAATTGATGATGAGCTATGTGCAGGTGAGGCAGAGCAGGCAGTATACATTACACCGGTGCAGTTCTCTTCTTTCCACCGCTCCCTTTTAACCAAGCTTACTAATTGGTGCAAGAGCAGAGCCAAATGTTTTTCAAATAATGAAAATGGAAGATAATTCTAAGAAGTCGCTTATAAGAGTCTAACAGAAGGACTTCGAAAATAGTACATCTTGATGTTTTACTTATTGTCATTTGTATTTTTATGATGAAGACACTTTCAGAAGAAAAGCCGGCTTTGTAAGTCATGTGACTATGAGAACACGCAGGAACGTTACAGCGAGGCTGGTGTGTACTTGCCCCCTGGTACTTCCCCATGCAATGAGAACCAGATGTCCATGCTCTTATTCCTTCATAGTTTTATTATTCAAAGTACGGAGTCCAATTCTCACTTCTTAATCTCAATAAAATAGTACATAAACCCTAATAATGGCCAATAACTGTTGAGTTATGTTAGCGATTAGCCGATATGCTGGGAGTGTGCTGCCCACTGCGGCAGCTGCTGCCCACATGTGGCTACTGATTTGGTTTCATTTTAATTAATATGAATTTAAACTTAAAAACGGATATGGAGTTCTATTATTGAAAAATATTTTAATAAGGGTCGGAACAACTATAGTGAATCTACTCTACTTTTCTGACCATGAAACACATAAAACTGAAATACAGGTCAAATATTTCTTATAAAAATCTAGCACCCAAATTGAGATCTGCTAAAAGTAAAATAATGCACACAGATTGGAAAGAATTAGTAAGAAAAAAAGGAATGTAAAATATATCATCCTAATGATTCTTATATTGATTAAAAAATGAAATGACATAATAATAGTTTAAATAGGTTAGACAAAATATACTAATAGAACCCCTTTAACCTATTATTTTAATGTGACTATTAGAAAATTTAAAAATTATCTCTGCATCTCACAACTTATGCTAGATGGTTGTTTGGGGTGGAGGGTGAATTTCTCTTTCTACCTAACTGCATTTCCTCTTGATGACAGGAAAACATAATGTAATATTTTGAATGAACACTGGAATTGTAGGATGTATTCCTCTGTCTTTTCATTGTTGGCCTGCTTTCCGCTCATGACTGAGCCCATCATCAACATCTGGACTCCATCATCTCAGTCTCTTGCCCCTTTCCTGTCCTCCATCATCTTCAGGATTTTCCACCCCTACCCCCTATTAAACCATTCATAGGCAAGCCATTGAACTTCCATGGACACTTGAGAACCTTTTCCAATTCTTCCCAAGTCCCCAGACCTACACTGATATCCCCAATTTGAAGTTCAAAGCCAATGGGTTTCTTGGCTCCCTCTCACAGTCTCAAAGATTTTGTGGATCATCCCTTGACTACGTTCTTTTCTTTCTCATCCAAATTCAATGTCTTGCTATTCACCCCTGCTTTGAGCAGAATCTCTGTCCTCATCCTACGTGGCTCAGTTCAATCAATCATCTCCCCTCTGCCTCTCGTGGCTTCAAGTTTCCCCACCTGTTGATTACCAGGCCTCAGCCCTCCTGGACTCTGAGTCAGGGCAGGGAGAATGACCTCAGAAATAGGCTTCTGTGAGACCAGTTCCCCTATCCAGGCTTTGGAGAATTGCTGTAATTCAAGGTTTCCAATAATCAGTAATGCTGGCTAATAAAACAGGGGATGGATTGGTTTTACAATTATATGATTTCTAATTTAATATTCAGCTCAATCAAAATCAGAGAGTGAGATAACAAGCCTATAGTACCAGGATAATCTCAGAATATAAGCTTATATGTATGTGGTTTTGCAAAACTCGAAACTCCTCCCTCCTTTGTTCTCTATCTTTATTCTCTCCAGCTCCTGTCTAGGACTTGTCTGTCCCAGGTTCCTGTTCTGGAACCATTTCAGACCCACCTGTCCTGCTTTTATCATATCATTGTAATGTGGTGAGTGGTTGATGCCCAGACTCCTTGTTCAGCCCCTCCTCCATTCTTCCTTGGGGATAACCCCATTGCTGGTTGGTTTCCCTCCAAATGTGTGCACACCATATGTGACCAAAACCGTTGTGATCAAAACTTCTTAAGAGCCAGATATTCTTTTCTGGCAGCTATGAGGGCCAGTGATGCTAAACTGGCCTATTTTCCATTCTTCTTATGCTTTGGGTCTGTTTTCCAACAAAGAGCTACTGGTCTCATTTGTTTATATCTACTTATTTCTCCAGCATAATAGGAACCCATTTTATGTGTAATTTATTCTCTCTGATGATCTTGTCATTCCATCTCCTTTACTTATGAATAATTCAAAGCATATTTCAAGAATCAGCCCTCCGTCTGACCTGTTTTCTCTTCAATCTCCTCTCCTATTCCTCCCTATCATTAACTCTTCAACCTCATGTGATCTGAGTTCTACCCTCATCCCTCTATGGAGATTGTTTCTCTAGGTCATTAATATCTACCTGATTAGCACACCCAAGTCTCCTTCACACTGTTCATCTTCTTGTTCTGTCTTCTATTCATGTGTCACTCCCATGGTATCCTTGATAGGAAATTACCCTCATTTTAGAATTTGACTTAGCTACCACCTATTCTTCAGCCACACTTTCTATCAGGATCCTGAAGTGTTCTAGGCACGCCGTACCATTCTGTAGCGATGACTAAGCATTTTTAATAAAAAAAAAAAAACAGGGCATAATTTCACAGATAACTTATATGCATTTGAAAGTTAATATATACATTTGCACATCCACATCAATGGGTTCTCCATCCATGGATTCAACCAACTATGGATCAAAAATATTTGGAAAAAATGTAAAATGTAATGAAGATGGACAGACTTTTTTGTCTTGGCATTATTCCCTAAATAATTCAGTAAATGTCTACTCATGTAACACTTACTTTGCATTAGGTATTTATAAGGAATCTAGAGATGATTTAAATTATACAGGAGGAAGTAAGCTGGTTATATACAAATACTTTCACATTTTATACAAAAGACCTGAGTCTTTTTTGTGTTCTACCAAGCATCCTCAAACCAATCCCTCATGGATAGAAAGGACAATTGTAAGCCACTAAATGTACCATGTTCCTCCTCTACTTCTCTCTCTCTACCCCCAAGCTTTCTCTATGTGTTATATTCTAGTTTTCAGTAAATAGAATAACCATCATGCCCCCAGTGTTTCAGGCCTAGTACTTTGGAGACATCCTCCAGTGCTTCATCTACGCAATAAAGCATTTTCTTTCTTTACTCCCTCCAAGCAGCCTTCAATTTTAAAGTATCTCTCACCCTCAGTCCTTCAATCTGCTCTCCTCGCCATTGTCCTAGGTATGGTCATCAAAAAAAGCTTATCAAGAACATAGAACAAGCCAGGCATGGTGCATGCCTGTAATCCCAATACACAGGAGGCTAAGACAGGAGCATAGCAGGTTTGACGCCAGTACATGGTAATTTAGCAAGATTATATTTGAAAATAAAATAAGGCAGGGGTGTAGCTCAAAAGCAGAGTATCGTTGAGTTCAATTTCAAGTACCCCCCCCAAAAAAAGAAGAAAACAAAAGACAGAACAGTTTCCTAAATACTCTCTTCTTCCATCTTATCACCAAAGTTAATACTAAATGGAAGCCTAAAATCTTGATATGATTTCCTTTCTCAAAGCAACGTCTCCACTACACAAAAAAATCGAGTAGATTTATGAATGGGCATCTGCAGTTTCCCTTGTTACCTCTCACTCTGCTGACCAAATTACAATTGGTACCATGTTCACGTAGGCAGCCCACTGCATCACACATATTTCCTCTGATTTCCTGACTCTGTGCCTTTCCCACAATGTCCCCTGAGCCCTAAGAACTCTGACTTCATTTCCCTCTATTGAATTTCTGCTCAGTCTTCAGGCAGAGCTTCCTCTACCAGGCCAGCTAGGAATCCCCTTCAGCGAAACTAATCTCTGCCTCTTTCATTTTCTATTGTGCTTTTTGCCTCTGTTCTAATTCCCACCACAGGCTGCAGGGTGGCTTCTCCTTGCAACAGCCTCTCCACTAAACTGTGAGTTTCTAGAAGCAGCAGTCATGTCTCATTTAGCTTTATATCCCTAGGAGTACTCCCTCAGAGTAGGTAGATATACAGTGAAGGTTTACTCAATTGCTGAAATAGAATAAACTAGAGAATAACAAAAGACAGTCTTTTCTGAAAAATTGTCAGATTCTAAGAAGAGTTCTAATATTCACTAGACTGGCAAAGGTGGTGGATTAATATCCTTCTGTATTGCAAGACATTTGGGAGTTCTAAGTGTCACTCAGCTCTTGGAAATTAGAATCCTTTTCCCTTGAGAAACAGTATTACCAATACTCCCTATCCTACACTATTTATGATTTTAAGTAAGAATTTTGATCGTATAAAATCTCCAAAAGTCAGATTAAAACTTGAAAGTCTGTATGCTTCTTTCTACAGCCAAACTTGGAGGGGCTGTCTTCCAGATAATATCTCCTTTTATTTATATTCTGTCCTTTGTCATACTCATTCAGCCAACCAATATCTCATAAAAACATGATATGGTCCTCAAATTTTATTCAACATTTTGGGCATTAGAAGAAAGCAAGATACAGACACAGGTTAGCGTTATTAAAGAAATTTCTATGGAACTGAGCCTTGGACTGGTATCTTCCACGGGGCAGATATATGGATAAAGGGGAAAAAACAGAAAGTTTTCTTTTTAACATCGAAGAAGGACAAAGAGACACTGAGTGAACAATTGTAACTTGTGTGTCACTGAAGAGTAGAGACGATAAGGTAAGCAGGCTCATTCTGGAAGCATAAGGTGAATTAGTCACTAATTCCTCCCAGAAAAATCAGGTTGAAGGACCACAGTGTGTAAAACAAAGAAAACTAGAGGTCCTTCGTTGGAGAAGGGAAGAAAGTGAAAGATCAGAGCCCTGCCCGTGGGGGCATCCTGACACCCCTTCCCACAACCCCAGAGCACCCTCCCTGCAGCTACTTCTCCATAAAACCAAAAGATGATCATCCAAGTGAAAAACCGAAAATAAGACTGAATAGACAAAGTGCAGACCAAATTATGGGATTCAGTGTTACCAGATCCCAGGACTTTTTCTTAATTTAGTTCTCTTTCTCGCACAGGACATAGCCCACTGAATAACTGAATACATACATCTTTCATAATTTGTAAGCTAAATAAATCTATTTTTGTGTTCACAGAGCTATCTCTATGCTTTGCAAACATTTAGTGCCCCCCAAAATTTTAGAAATTTTGAAATGAGTGGACAGAAGAATAACAGTGATTGCCAACTGCCACTGAAATAAAGAGCATAAAGCAAGTCTATTGGCCATCTAGTTTATCTTTACCCATTTCCAGCAGGGAATTCAGCTTTGAAAGTAAATGCATGACCTTATGTTAAGCCACCTTTACCAAAAGACTCTACCTATATCTGTTTAAGAATGCAAAATAACTAAAGGATCTATGATAATTTCTAAAAGAAAAGAAGCAACTGAAAGCACATTTGTTTCCCAATAGTTAATTAATAATTTACAAACTCCCTCAAGGTGCAGAGCCTTGTGCTGGCTACTTTATAGGTCTCAGAGGAAAAACAGGTCCTTTATTAGTAATGACAAATACTCTTCAAGTATAATGTGATCTGAGCCCTAACCAAAATCTCAGCACATGGGAAAAACTTTAGTGTGTGAAGAAGTCTTGGAGGGGTCTGGAAAAGATGACAGGGGCTTTTTCTATTATGTTCTTGTAAACTGTCAGGTCATAGATGTACATACATTTGTGTTCTCTCAATTTGAGAATTATACAGGTAGAGAGGCATTATGATTAAGAGAGAATTGATGCATAAGAACAGGGCCAATAAAAACCGCAGGTTTTTTATTTCATGCAAATAGAAAAAATTTAAAACCTCCTGGATTTATAGGAGAAAGAAAAGCAAGCAGGTGCTTGATTAAAAATTGAACATAAGTAAAAAAAATATTAAAACTGCCATCATTTTTAAGATACCTGAAGCATCCCTAAGTAGCTGTTAACTCTTACTGGTTTCTTATGTGCAAGAACAAAAAGAACAAGCCATAAGTCTAAAAGTATATTTTTTAGTTCTCTAAGTATAAAACTCACATGGCCCTAAATTTTTATTTGTGACCATTGTCAGCTAGGACAAAGTATTCATTTAATATGTTTTTATGAGGTGCCAGGCAGGATGCGCTGACTTCAAATGAATGATCAAAAAACAAATAAATACACAAACAAACACACAGAATCTTTATTCCTCTTGAATTTCGAAGTGTTTTATTGGAGCCATATATCAGTTAATCACTAAAACAAATGTAATGTTATGACTTTTGCATATAGGGAAACCCACCTCTGGTGAATTCTCAGGTGAAGAGCTGTAGGAAAGTTTCCAGCAGGTGTCAGGAATGAGGAGGTTTCATGATCAGATTTGTTTTGGATGCATTATTTAGGGGGCAAGAAAGCTTTGAGGTCATGATAGTTTGAACTAGTGTGGAAGCTGTAAAGATGGAAAGTAGATGAAATGGAAAGCCATAGAAAATGAATCTACAGAAGACTGATGATAACAGCTGATGTGAAATTGTCAAAGAACATTGAAGATGCTGCTTTCTAAAAGAAAATGGATGTCAATAATGAGATAACACTACACATTTATTAGAATGACTAAAATTCAAAACTTTGAGAACACCAAATGCTGACAAAGATGTAGAGAAATAAAAACTCACACTTATGGCTGGTTGGGATGAAAAATGGCACAGTCACTTTGGAAGACAGTTTGGGAACTAAATTAAATCAAACATGATCTTGACGCAGAACCTAGGATTATATGTCTAAAATTTAGCCATATGAACTAAATAATATGTCCACACAGATACCTGATCGCTAATGTTTATCACACCTTTTATTCATAATTGCCAAAATTTAGAAATAACTAAAATACCCTTCAGTAGGTGAATAAACTGGTATGTTCAAATAGTGGAATATTATTTAACAATGAAAATAAATTATCTATAAAGCCACAGAAAAAACATGGATGAAACTTAAATGCATATTGCTAAGTGAAAGAAACCAATCTGAAATGTCTGTATGCTGTATGATTTTTAAACATACAGCATTCTGGAAAAGACAAAATTATGAATATAGTAAAAAGATCAAATTTTTCCAGGATTCTGGGGGAGGGATGAATAGTTGGACCACAGTGGATGTTTAGGGCAGTGAAACTATTCTGTATGATATTGCAATAGTAGATACATCATATTATACATTTGACAAAACCCATGGAATTCTATGATACAAAGAATTAATACTAATGTAAGCTATGGAGTTTATTTAATAATTATATATCAATATTGCTTCATCAATTTTAACACATGCAACCAATGCAATATGAAAACAATAGGCAAAACAGCACAGAAGGAGAGTGGTATATGGAACTTTCTGCTCTGAGAAATAGGATAAGTTGTCTAATTTTTTTTAAACACATTTTTAAGAGGAGACAAATAGTAATGATATTTACTCAAATTAGACTGGCATGGAAAAGAACCAAGTTTGGAGAAAGATCATTATTTTTTATTTTCAGATATGTGGAGTTTGAGTACTTTTGGAATACCTAAAAGATATGTCAAAGAGCAGTTAAATTTATAGGTCTGGAGTTCAGAGGAGAAGTTTAAGCTAGAGATAAAAATGTAAATGATTTGCAAATAAGGACATTTGATGCTAAGAGTAGCAATGGAATTTCCCAGGTGAAATTATATCGAAGACCCTCAAGCCACAGCTTCTATGTTATGTTTTAGCACTGGCTCCTAAAAACATACAGACAGGAATGGAAATAAAGAATTGCTCTATTTTGTACTTTATTTGGTTTTTGTTATTTTTTCTTGAGTTTATAAAACATGGGTGTCTGATATTTTAAGTAAGAATCTCAGAGGACTGATCAACAGAAAAAATGAAGATAACACTGGGGACCAGAACCTTTCTCAGGTAATGCAAAAATCACAGAGGAGAGAGAAGTACAGTGGTTAAAAAGCAGTAAAAGAAAAACTAAGAAACAAAAGGGACTTCAAATAAATGAGGAAGGGTATCAGTAGAATAATGGAAGAGGATTGGGGGAAGAAAAAGAGGAGGGGATGCTAAGTACATGTATAAAGTTAACAATACCAATCTCAAAAATATGTACAAGGAGGAGATGGTGTGGGGTGGGCTCCAGAGAGGAACAAATGAGATTATGTGTACGTGTTTCTATTGCTCTGAACCTCATTATAATGTATAATTGCAATGCACCAATAAACATGTATTTTTTTTAAAAAAGCAGTAAAAGAGCTAAGTGTGGTGCTATAAGCCTATAATCCCAGTATTTGGGAGGGAGGCTGAGCAAGAGGAATGTATGTTCAAAGTCTGTCTCAGCAACTAGCAAGATCATGTTTCAAAAATAAAAAGATCTTGAGGTATTGCTTGGAGATAGAATACCCCTGGGTTCAATCCAAAAGAAAGGAGAGGGGGACTTCCAGGAGGATAGCATCAGAGTGAGACACCTCTCATCAGGCTCTGTGAACTCGATTCAAATCTGCCATAAAAGCAGCTTCTTGACAGAAGAAAAAAAGCAACAAAAAAGTGAACAATGCTACAAAAACTGAAATACAGCTGATCAGAATCCAGAAAGCTGACCAGGGAGAGCAAAGAAGCCTGTCTGCACGGCTGCAGTGCCATGCTGCTGAGTGGCGGCC
>PVLC010048931.1:0-10632 GCA_004027655.1 Graphiurus murinus | reverse complement strand
GTCGGCGGGGGTCCGCCCGGAGCGCGGAGCACGAATTGCTCCGCGATGGCGTCTTTTCTTGTCCTCGCTCTGCTTTCTTGATCTTCTTTATTTGTTTGTGGTTCAGATTTCGCTTTTTTCCTTTTGTTGAAAAGATCTTTTTATGGTAAATTTAGATCCAAATCAGGACGTTTGTGAAAGGATGGTTCACTCCGTCGCCATCTTGGATCTCTCCCTCGCATATAAGTTTTAAATAAGTTCTGTTCTTTTCAAAGTTCAAAGGAGCGAATCACTAAAGTGTATCTTGAAAGTCTTGTGTACTATAGAGGAAAGGGGTAATTCATTTTAAGTGTAAACTTTTATAAAAGCTGGCTCTTATGGGTCTTTCCTACCCCTATGCTAGAAACAAAGGGAATGATATCATCTTAATTTTCAGCACTAAATAATCTCTCCTTTCAGTATCAGGAAAATTTATAAGCACCATTTCTCCTTAAAATGAGCCTGTTTGTTTGTCCTGAGCTTTCTCAGGTTTAGCACTATTTATATTACATATTTATACTCAGGAGGCTATAATAGCCTATAGAGTTAGGTAGGACACTCATATGAGCATCCCTTTTATTTTAGTCCATGTGGAAAACGGGTAGTCCATATTGTATACCTAGGATCAGCACAGATAAAGAATATAATTTAATGCATTTTTCTTAATTGAGCGATTTCGTTGCTTGGATTTCAATTTTTTTTCTATATAGTTCTCACGAAGACACACATATACACAGACACATGCCTAAACACATTTTACACTAGAGTTAAGAATTTCAACTCACAAAACAAGCAAAGTTGTTTATTTGAGTAGGCACAGGCAAAAATTTGTCATATATATATATTACCAGTTGTGTTATTTTTGAATGCTATTAGGGAGAATGTAAAATGCTATCGTCACTATAGAACACATATAGCGATTCCCTGGAAACCAAAAGATCTCAAAGAGATATTTGTATTCCCATGTTCATAGCAGCATTATTCAAAATAGTGAAAAAGTGGAAGCAACTCATGTCCATCAACATGTTATCAAACTAACACAACATGCTATGTACATACAACGGAATATATACATTTATGTATTTATATGTTTATTTTATATCTTTACTGGTGCATTGCACTTAAAATCATAATGAGGTTTAGAGTGTTAGCAATATATATACACACAACACTTGGTGTTTCCCTCCTGATTCCTCCCCTTACTACAAATGGCTGAATCATGAGTGTATTATGCTAAGTGAAATAGGCCAGTCCAAGACACTACATGATTTCATTTATATCTTGATATATGTATAATAGTCAAATTCATGAAAATAAAAATTAGAGTGTTAGTTTCCTGAAATTAGGGGGAAAGTGAAATGGGAAGTTTTATTTAATTATTATTGTTTCAGTTTTGCAAGATGAAAAATTATGGAGATTTTGTATATACTGACATGAATATACTTAGCATTACTGTACTCTACTGCTAAAATAAGAAATGAAGCTGGGAGTGGTGGTGCATGCTTGTAATCCCAGTACTTGGGAGGCTGAGTCAGGAAGATCATAGGTTCATGGCCAGCCTCAGCTACTTAGTGAGACGCTGTTTCAAAATAAAGAATAAAAAATAGAGCTGGAAGTGTAGTTCAGAGGTAGAATGTCTCTGAGTAAAAAAAAAAAAAAAAAGAATGAATGAAAATGTTCTGATATGAAATGCTAGGCATGGTGGCACATACTTGTAATCCCAGTATTTAGGAGGCTAAAACAGGAGGATCCCAGGTTCTGGGCTCATCTCACCTGCTTAGTAAGGCCCTCCACAACTTAGTGAGACCCTGTTTCAAAATAAAGAATAAAATATAGCTCTGAAGTAGAATGCCTCTGGGTTCAATTCCCAGTATGGACAAACAACAACAACAACAAAAATGGATCGATTTGTATATTTTATCACAGTTAATTTTTTTTTTTTTGAGGTACTGGGCATTGAATCCAGGGGCATTCTACCTCTGAGCTCCACATCCAGCCCTATTTTTTTTTTTTTTTTTTTTTGGCGGTACTGGGGATTGAACTCAGGGGCATTCTACCTCCGAGCTATACCCCCAGCCTTTTTTTTTTTTATTCTTTATTTTGAAACCGAGTCTCACTAACTTGCAGAGTGCCTCACTAGGTAGCTGAGGCTGGCCGCGAACCGGATCCTCCGGTCTCAGCCTCCTGAATGCTGGGATTACAAGCGTGCGCCACCACACCCGGCTCCTATTTTTTATTCTTTATTTTGAAACAGGGTCTCACTAAGTTGCGGAATGCCTCACTAGGTAGCTGAGGCTGCCCGCGAACCTGGATCCTCCAGTCTCAGCCTCCCAAGTACTGGAATTACAAGTGTTTACCACCACACCTGGATTAATTTTATTTTTTAAAGGCCAGTTTAAAAAAAAAAAGTATGGTCAGTAGGAGATAGTGGAAAGATGAAGGGTGATATGATGATATGTAGGAAAGAAAGCATTGCAAGTCAGTGATACCTGGGTAGAAATAAGAAAGTTACGGATAAGGATTTGTGACCTGTCAGTAGTGTCTGTGAGGAACAGCTCCAAGAAGCAGGAAAGAATTGTGTAGAACATGGTCAGTATTCTTGGTTGGCTCTCTAAATATATTTGAAGTTGTGTGATTTACTTCAGCCCTTGTTATGTAAGACAGTTATTGTTGTGTGAGCTCAAAACATTTAGGTCATGGACTTTCTGTCTAAAGCAATATCTCATCTATTTTTATAGCTGCACAATTCACAATTGCCAAACTATAGAACCAGCCAAGGTGTCCATCAATGGATGAATGGATTGCAAAACTATGGGATATGTACAAAATGAAACTTTACTCAGCCACAAAGAAGAACAAAAGTCATTTGTAGCGAAATGGATGGAACTGGAAAACATTATGTTAAGTGAGATTAGTCAGTCACAAAAAGTAAAAAATCATATTCTGTCTCTAATATGCAGAAGCTAGGGAGAAAGTGGGTCATAAGAGGAACGCCAGACAAAGAAGGAAAAACCTTAGATGAGCAAAGAAGGTGACTTAACTGAAGGTGATGGGGAGGCAGGGAGGGAAACACTCTAATGCATGTCAAAGTCAATCATTAAACTGAACTTGAGAAGGAGGGAAGTGGAGGGAGTGGGGCAGGAATTGGGGAAGGGTTCAATGAGAAATGTGTGCATGTATGCCTCTACCAGCTTGTAGATGTATGATTACAATGCACAATAAAAAATTTAAAAAATAAAGCAATATCTCCTGACTTAATTTGATGTATTCAATTAAGTGTAGATTCTACTCTTTCTTTTGGTGAGAGGATGTCAGTTTAAATTGGAGTCCTAAATTGTAAACAACATTAATGGCCAAAGATAAGTTTGTGTGAAATAATCAAAACAGTTTCCCTTTGTGATTATAATTTAAATTCTTTTTTTGTCCTTCATTCCTGTAATGAATTTGTATACCTTTAGGTTATCTGTGTCTATTTAGAACTTAGTGACATTTTTGCATAATCATTATAGTCTTCAATGATATGTTTTTTGACTTCCTGATCCTTCATTGTATTTTATTATCTTAAAACCTGGCTCTTTTGTATTTTCTTTGTAGTCATTCTGCTAGATCCCCGACTTCTTGCTGAGCACTTAGAAAAATAAAGAAAAAGCATAAGATTCAAAATAAATTGGTATTTTATTAATTAAATGTCTTCTTGTCAGTCATCAAGCATATGAGAAGTCTCTTCATCAGGACACAGATAGATATTGTAGGAAGAACAGCCTTTGGAAAAACAATTATTCTGTGCTAGCTAAGAAGTTGAAGGAGAAAAAGTAAAATTGGTGATAATGAAGCTGCTTTGAGTGGGAAAATGATAATTACATATTTTTACTACTTAAATGAGTAGAGAATTTTCATTTCCCATTTAAGTGAGTTTAATTTTTGTAGTCCAAAGCTTACTTGGAAACCATGACTTTTACAGTGTATATATTGCTTTCTACATTCTTAGTATGAATAGTATTAATAAGTATTAGTAAGAATAGTATTAATAAGTATTAATAGTATTAATAGTATTAATAAGTATTAGTAAGAATAGTATTCTTATATGCTTTCTACATTCTTAGGGTTAGCTCATAGAGTGAACAAATATACACAATTCATTTCCTTAACTGCTCCATCACCAAAGGAAAAATACTTGACTTTAAAAACATTCAAAGCACCTTTAAAAAAAAATAACAGTTTGACCTTGCCTATAGACAACAGTAGTAGCTACTATAACTTCTGCTGAGTTGCTCCAGGCAAAGCCAAGTCTTGAAGAATGCTCTGGGAGTTCTTGAGTCCTTTGCTCTCTTGGGTATTAGGAAATTCTAGGGAGCATGGACAAAGTCTATTTTGCTAGAAGCACTATATGAAAATGAATTTTAAGGGTTTTTCCTTGTAGATTTAGACCTCAATGTTTTTTTCTTTCAGTAATAAGAACGTCTGAATATGCACTTTTTAAAAATCACTTTGAGTTTGGGAATAATTTTCTTTCTTTTTTTTTTTTTTTCTGTGATACTGAGGATTGAACTCAGGGCCATTCTACCTTTGAGCAATACCCTCAGCCCTATTTTTTATTCTTAATTTTGGAACAGGGTCTCACTAAGTTGCAGAGGGCCTCACTAAGTAGCTGAGGCTGGCTGAAAACCTACAATCCTCCTGTCTCACCCTCCCAAGTAATGGGATTACAAACATGCACCACCACACCCAGCTAATAATTTCTTAAATATGTAAGTATTGGATAAATATGAACATTATCTTATTCAAATTATAATTACCTTATCAAGTATCCAAGTAAGCAACTTTTACTGTTCATTAAGCAAATACAATCTTGTGTAGAAAAAAAAGTGATAGAATTAATAGGTATCCCATTATACTGGTAGTCACCATGTTAGGAGGAATAATGCTATATTTTCAATGTGGTCTGAGTATTGATCAAGGAATATTGTGATTAAAGTCTCAGTCACTAGAGTGATGTTGTTGGGAAGTTTTCAAGCCTTTGCAATGTAGGTCTTAATGGGAAGTCTTAGGATTTTGAGAGCCAGCACTCAGAAGGGATTATGGGATGCCACTCTCTCTGACTTTCTGCTCTTCTACACACAGACACCTGCAATGATGTGTGCTATGATCTGCTATCCTAACCACAGGCCAAACAAATAGAAACATCCAATCTTGGACTTTGAACCTCCAAAAAAGTTCAGCTAAATAAACCTTATCTTCATGAAGTGATCTGCCTCAGATATTTCATTATCATGATGAAAAACTAATGCACACAATATAAAAACATGTATGACCAAACATAAAAAGAAACATTAATAAATATTATAATTTAATTTAATAGATACAATTGTCAGATTGAAAAACGCTGCAAAAAATCTTAATTAAATTTAATGGGTTATGGATTAAATAGGTTCATGATGCTGCATAAAGAATATGTGGTAAACATATTAGATAGAATTTCATAGAGAAGAAACGTGCAGGCAAGGATAACAGCATAATCAGAACCACAGTTGTGGGTATAGTGAAGGTATCATTGTAAGCAGTGAATAAGACAAATTCACCATAATTGATAGTGTGCCAATGAAAAAAAAAGTAAATACATAGATTATTTTTATTAGCATGCCAAGTCTCAAAACCATTAGTTCGAACATTGATTATAATGGTTTTCAGGAGATTTAATGTCAAATTTATTTTATTAATAAAATAATGAATGCTATTTTGAAAAGTTTATGCAATACAGGCATATATAAAGTAGAAAATCATGGTTTCCTGCCTTTTGTTGCCCAGAGACATATACTATTAACCCTTTGGAATATTGTACGCTGCTATTATCAGCATTTTTCCATATAGGATAGTTTATATGTTTGGAATTTTGTTGCTATTGTTATTAAGTGATGTTCTGAAATTACCTTTACCACCAGACTTTGGTATATTTTTCAGTTTTTACAATTGAACATTTTCATGTTTATTAAATGAGATCATACTATTCTGTTTTCCTTTATTCACAGTATCTGTAGATTTTTTTTGTATTTGCATCAGCTGTAAGTTATTTAACCATAGGATATCCAATATTTTCACTGGAAATTTTCAAATGTGTAAAATTAGCTGTTTTCCAATATTTCAGTATTTTCATTGATGCAATTTTTATCATTTATCTTTACATAATTGTGTACATAGGTCTATAAAATAATTTCCTGGAAGTTGAATAGCTAATTTAAATGTTATACCAATTTGAAAAGTGATTCCTATAATCTATACGTAAGAGCACATCTTCCTGTCCTCTGAGGAATATTGCACAGTAGTATTGTCTTTAATACACACCAGTTATTTATTTGCTAGCATTACTGGGTACTTAGACTAGGTAGAGTACTATTTTTAAATACTGAACATGGATTAGTTCATTAAGTACTTTCCTTAAAGCCCATCCAGGGTAAGGGATCTTTCCTCAAATGAAGAACTGGGGCACAAAAATAGACATATTTGCCAAAGGTAACACAGGTGGTATATGGCAGAACATGGATTCCAACTCAGTCTTTCTCCATGGCTTTCCTCTTAATTACCATTGCATTATGTGATAACATATAGATTCATTTAAAGACAAATAAGATGAAGTATCACAAAGTTAAATAATATATCTAAATTCACACAGTGAATGGAGAATCTGAGATTTAGCAATCCAAGTAGTAGTGGATTGGTAATTTTTTTGTTGTTTTTTGTTTATTATTTATTTATTTATTTATTTATTTATTTATTTATTTATTTATTTATGTACTTGGTACGTGGTGGTGCATGTTCATAATTCCAGTACTTGGGAGGCTGAGACAGGACGATCGCAGGTTGGAACACAGCCTCAGCAACTTAGCAAGGCTCTTAGTAACCTAGTGGGACAGCTTCCAAATAAGAAATTGACTAATTTTTAAAAGAACTATATGGGCCAGGAATGCTGACACACACTTGTAATCCCAGGACTTGGGAGGCTGAGACAGGAGGATCACTGGTTCACCGCCAGACTCAGCTACTTAGTGAGGCATTCCAAAACTTAGTGAGATTCTGTTTCAAAAACAAAGAATAAAAATAGGGCTGAGTGTGTAGCTCAGAGATAAAATGTCTCTGGGTTCAATCCCCATTAATTCCCAGAACTACAAAATGAAAAATAGAAAAAGAACTATATGGTAGAAAGAACAATACCTTCAAACAAGACTATTAAAAAGCTGTGTAAAAAGTCATCAATAAAGTCATCAATAATCAACAAACTTAGTAATCAGTGTCAATCAGGATAATCTAATGTGATTATTTTATTAATTCAACATAAAAATTCTACAACACTAGAAATGTATAAATGCAGATGTACTATTTATGAATACATTAAATTATATTTTTTGGTTTTGGCTAGCTTTAGTTATTGCAATTATTCATAGATCTATTTCTGTGATAATGCTTTAAGAAGTGTGATACCATCATATCACCACAGATGCATGCCACAGGAAAATGTGTAAATGTGATTTCAAAAAATGCAAATGAGGCTTCAATAGCCATGAGGAAACTTGATCATGCCTCTTTTAAACAACACTTTTGCTTGTTTTTCCTATAACATTAGATAATATTTAAGAAGCTGAGAATTGGTACTTCGACTTCTGAGGAAATAAACATGTTAAAGAGCAGAAGGTGACATTTAAAAGTAAGCTAAGAAATTTGACTTGCAAATAGCATATGGGTGCATAAAAATAAATAAATATATAAACATAAATATATATACGTATACAGAGAGAGAAATATATTACATTTATTGGATTAGGAATAATGTGATCTCAGTTTTGAAGACACACTGTCTTGAATATATCTATCTATCTATGTATTACATTTTATAATATATGCAATATATGGTGATATGTGTACCTATAGATATAAGGCATATCAGTATATAAATATAATATTTTGAAGTAGTACATTAAGAATTTTATAACTGCAATTCTGGTCTTAATATGTGGAGATCACTATACTTTCAATATGAATTTTTTACATTTGTAGAAGCATGGGAAGAAAGTACCAAAATACTTTAAAACTTAAAAGGACAACATTGGTTTCCTTGAGTCATGACACATTTTTCCATCTTTGAGAAGCTTCACATAGCAAATTCATAAATTTTAGAAACATTGTGAAGGTGAAAAATAAAATAGTACAATGCAAACATTCATTGCTTCTCATATTCTTGACAAGTCACTCCCAGTATTATTTTACAAGGTAATGAGTATAAACATTTGAGTAGCCGGGCATGGTGGCGCCCGCTTGTAATTCCAGCATTTGGGAGGCTGAGACCGAAGGATCTGGGTTCGCGGCCAGCCTCAGCTACCTAGTGAGGTACTCCGCAACTTAGTGAGATCCTGTTTCAAAATAAAGAATAAAAATAGGGCTGGGGGTATATCTCGGAGGTAGAATGCCCCTGAGTTCAAACCCCAGTACTGCAAAAAACAAACAAACAAACAAAAAACATTTGAGTAAAACATGTATAGAATAAGTAGTAAAAAGTCCCTGATAGGAAACAGGCATTGATATGCCTTCTATACTTGTTACCTATATTTAATATTATATGAAATTAATGTATTTCTGCAACATACATTTTTGTTAATTCATACCTGATTTATGACTTCTGCAAAAAACAGAGTCCATAGAATCACAGGGAACTTGTCTTCAATCTGACTAAACCAAAAATAAAATGTAGTTAAAGCATGAACTGCTCTTGTATTATAAAATTGGACTCAATTCCAAAGACAGCATGGATGATAGAAATAGAGTAAACATCAGAAGAAAGGCAGGGATTTCGGCTTAACCAACTTAAGAGCATCATTGGAAAAGACAGCCCAGGTGATCACATACCAAGGTTGGAACAAGACAATTTAGAAAAAGGACCATTCTATGAATAAGAAGAATGAGGTAGAAGGGCCTCAAAGTTTCTGTGTCCAAGGCATGCAAAACTGGTAATAATTTCCTGATAAACAATTATGTAAGTTTGTGGGGCCTTGGAGCTTCATAAAGTTTACAGAATTTATGGAGGGGGTTCCTTCCCCTTCTGTCTTTGCACTACTCCTGAATAAGAGCAAACGAAAGGCTTAGTTTAAACATGAGCAAAAGAAATTACTAAACTACTACAAAATTTATAGTTCTAGATGACAAATACAACAGCAAGTTATTTTAATCAAATTTCTCAGTTCTCTATTTTTTATCTCTATATGTCAACTAAAATGAATAACTGGGCAGTTTATTGTTATAATTCATTTTAAACATATCAGTTGAAAAACATGAAGGTTTCAATGTAAATAACAAGTTAATCCAAACTTTTTTTTTCAGTACTCTAAATTGAGCCCAGGGGCACTCTATCTCCAAGCTATACCCCAAGCTCTTTTTATTTTTGTTTTGTTTTGTTTTGAAACAGGGTCTTTCTAGATTGCTGAGAAATTTCCTACATTGATGAGGCTGTCCTCAAACCTGTCATCCTCTTATCTCAGGCTCCTAAATGAGATTGTAACCTCCCAAATAAGGATCACAGGTATGGCCACCATGTCAACAATTTTTAAAAGTATCTTGATTCAATTATTGTTTAAATAATGCTTAGAACAGGTTTGAAGAGAATGAGAAACATAACCAAAGAGTAGAGATAATAAAACTGAGTAATTTAAATGAAGAGATAGATAAAAGAAGCATATTTGGAATTTTTTTGGAAGATCAATAAATATAAGGAGACTTTGTGCCCTATAAATGAATAATACAAAAAAGAAGACAAGTTTTTGAAACAAGATGAATTCCAGCAAAGAAATTTGTTAGGTCACCAGACACGACCCACTCACTCAAAGACTGAAACAGAAAATATTTTCTTGAGTTACAAATACAAACAGATAAGTGTATGAAGGAGGAGTATGGATAGAGGAGTACTAAAGGTAAATTAAGAGAAGGTTGGGTCAAGATTGTGTTTGACTGTGTAAGGGAGTGTGCAGGAATATACATATACTTTGCCCTGTGTATTAATTTCCAGGGCTGTTGCAAACAGTTATCACAAGTAGGTGTCTTAAAACAATAAAAAAAATTTTCTTATATTTCTAGAGGCCAGAAGTCCAAAATCAAGAAGTCATCAGGGAGCCGGGCGTGGTGGCGCCTGCTTGTAATCCCAGCATTTGGGAGGCTGAGACTGGAGGATCCGAGTTCGCGGCCAGCCTCAGTTACCTAGTGAGGCACTCAGCAACTTAGTGAGACTCAGTTTCAAAATAAAGAATAAAAAATAGGGCTGAGGGTGTAGCTCGGAGGTAGAATGCCCCTGGGTTCAATCCTCAGTACCGCAAAAAAAAAAAAAAAAAAAAGAAGTCATCAGGGTTATGCTTATCCTAAAAGTGATATGAAGGACTGTAATTCCCGATGGCTTTTCTGTAATACTTGGTGTTCCTTGATTTGCACAGCACAACCTCAGTGCATGCTCCACTTGTTTGTGTCTCTTCCCCTTGTGTATCTGTGTTTCTTTCTCTCTTCTTACATACACTAGTCATATCACATTAAGTACTCACCCTACTCCAGTATGACCTTGTGTTAACTATTATATGTTCAATCACT
>PVLC010048930.1:0-10592 GCA_004027655.1 Graphiurus murinus | reverse complement strand
CCAAACTTCATTTATTATGGGTCAAAGATAGTTACAAATAATTAGAGACTTTTCCCATCATGGTTTTATTTTCACTGAATTGGCATGGAAGAGTTGATACCATGCGTTGACTCCAGTGTGGTGAAATGATCATTAAGTGACAGTATCTCCTGGTGTTATCACTGTCCTGCACCTTGGGGAGGGAGTTGTATGCATTTGGTAGGATGACGAGCTGCACAGGGCAGCTTCATGGGGGCACCTCAGACTTACAGAATTCCAAAGGGATTGGCAAAGTGTGACTTCAGGAACCTGGAGCCTCGTCAAGCTAGGGTTTAGAAGTCTTCAGAGGAGGTGATATCAGACACCCACATCTGGTTTCTCAAGGAAGGAGCTGATCCCTGATGCTCCCAAACAGGGAACACTTAGGAAGAACCTTCATGGAAAGCAGTGTGGGCTTACTCTATATTTTTAAAACGAGGATGACATAGAGGTTGACAGATTTCTGTTCCTCTACTTTGAATCTGTTTCTGATTTGTGGACTATCCAAAAGTGATCTGATGGTTTTGCCCATGGTGAGAACAAGAGATTGCATTAAAGTGAAGAGCTGCTGTGCAGCCAAGTATACTATTAAGAACCTCAACAGAGAGCTGACAGAATGGGAGATTTTTGCCAGCTACTCCTCTGATAGAGGACTAATATCTAGAATACACAAAGAACTCAAGATACTCACCGCCAAAAAACAAATAACCCAATAAAAAAATGAGTAAGTGAACTAAGTGGATGCTTCACAGAAGAAGACATACAAATGGTTAATAAATATATGAAAAAATGTTCAACATCATTAGCAATCAGAGAGATGCAAATCAAAACTACCATGAGATTTCACCTAACCCCAATTAGAATGGCAATCATTAAAAACACAAACAATAATAAATGCTGGTGAGAATGTGAAAAAGTAGGAACTTTAATGCACTGTTGGTGGGACTGCAAATTAGTGCAACCACTTTGGAAAACAATGTGGAAGATCCTCAGAAGAATGGGAATGAACCTACCATATGACCTAGCTATACCACTCCAAGGTATCTACCCAAAAGAATTGAAACCAGACTACCATAGTAATGCATGTATATCTATGTTTATAGCTGCACAATTCATAATTGTATAAATAAACAAATAGAACCTTTATTTCAGTAACTCCCTGTAGAGATGGGCTACTGTCTTCTCATCAACTTTTTATTTGTTTTAAAATATGTTTCCTAAAGCTATCAGCCTGAGAAAGGCTACTTGAATAATGCATTACACATGGTGGTGTGTTAAAAACATGTCAAAAAATGACCTCAATATAAATTGTAAGCTTCATTTATCCTCAAGAATCAATTTTAAACACCCTAACTTCAGTCAATTCCCCTCTTCATAATTTTACAAGTCATAAAGCATAGGAATCCGTTTGTATTGTGTTTCCAAAGAGTTGCATGGAAGATTCTAGGTATTCACTTAAGACTAATTCTGTTGATGCCTTAGGCTTTCTACTTGATAAAGATAAAAATATTCTACTAAATGAATCCAAGTAATTGGTCAACTTGTTATGAGGAGGAAGTGTTGAAAAGATTATAATTTATATATGGAATATCTATCTTCTTATTCTCTAATGTATCGATCATTCTTTTTCATCAAATTCTCATTTCTCTTTGAAGCCTTTTTTGAGTAGTAGAGAAACATCTGGGAATTACATAAACTTGTTCACTAGTGGTGTGAATTTGGCAGATGTGTTCTCTCTGAGCCTCATACATGTGCTTTGGTCTGATAGTTTGGTTTCCATTCTTTTGGGTAGATATCCAAAAGTGGTATTGCTGGATAATATGGTAGGTTCATTCCCCTTCGTCTGAGGTCCTCCATATTGTTTTCCAAAGTGGTTGCACTAATTTGTAATCCCACCAGCAATGTATTAGGGTTCCCACTTCTCCACACTCTCGCCAGCACTTGTTGTTGTTTGTGTTCTTGATGATTGCCATTCTGATTGGGGTTAGGTGAAATCTCAAGGTAGTTTTAATTTGCATCTCTATGATTGCCAATGATGTAGAACATTTCCTCATACATTTATTGGGCATTTGTATTTCTTCTTTTGTGAGGTGTCTATTTAGATCCTTTGCCCATTTTTTGATTAGGCTATTTGTTTTCTTAGCTGTGAGTTTCTTGAGTTCTCTGTATATCCTAGATATTAGACCTCTATCAGAAGAGTAGCTGGCAAAAATTTTCTCCCACTCTGTGGGCTCTCTTTTGAGGTTCTTGATAGTTTCCTTTGCTGTACAGAAGCTCTTCAGTTTAATGCAATCCCATGTATTGATCTTCCTTTGAGTTACTTCTGCTTTGGGGGTCTTGTTGAGAAAAATCTTTTTAATCCTGGTCCTTGAACAATTTTAACATAAGTCAACATTACGTGGAAATATAAAATGAAATAACATCTTGGCAAAGAATTTCAAAATGGTCTCTTGCTACAGCTTCAAATCTCACCTTCACTCGCTTCAGAATATTAATGCCAATGCTTTGGTTCAGAGAAGGTCTAGCTGATTTTTTCTCCCTCCCTCCCTTCCTTCTTTTTTTCTCTCTCTTTCCCTCTCTCCTCCCTTTCTCCTGCCTTCGCTTAGTTCCTTCCTTCCTGGTACAAGGGATTGAACCCAAGGGTGTACTACCTCTTAGCTACACTCCAAGCTCTTTTTTATTTTGAAAAAGGGGCTCACTAAGTTACCCCACATTGCCCTCAAACCTGTGATCCTCCTGTCTCAGCTTTCCAAATACTGAGATTACAAGCATGTGCTACAACATCCAGCATTTTCCCCTATTTCTTTGTTAAAACTTTTACTATTTGAAAAATAGTAATTTTCTATTCTAATTGTTTTTAATGCATAGCCTTTAAACATAGTTGTAAAGCTGGGTGTAGTGGCACACACTTGTAATCCCAGTACTTGGGAGGCTGAGTCAGGAGGATTGCAGGGACATGGCCAGCCTCAGCTACTTAGTGAGGCCCTCTGCAACTTAGTTTCAAAATAAATAGGGCTAGGGGGTGTAACTCAGAGGTAGAAAGCTCCTGAGTTCAATCCCCACCACCACCACACACACACAAACACACACACACACACACATACACACATACACAATAGTTGTAACCTTTTTGCCTTTAGCATTTTAACAAATATTTTCCTCATTATTGAAAATTTTGCATAATTTTAATGCCCTCCCTCCCTTTCTTCCTTTGTGCTGGGGGTTGAACCCAGGGTCTTGAATTATTTGTCAGACATCACTCCAATTTTGAACATTTAGGGGTTTTCTGTTTTATAGTAAATGCTGTCCCAATGATACATAATTTTTGCTTGGAGATTCTTATCTCCCCTCTTATGACTATAGATTAATGATAGATTTTCCAAAGTAAAGTTTTTTGTTTTAACTAGATGAAGTCTTGACTCAGTATATCTCTACACGTTCTCAAAGATGACACTCCACCAACAGAGGAGGAGAACGCCCACTCCCCATTCCTGGCCAGTGGCTGCTCTTTGTGGTGGGGTACTGGGAGTGGGAGACAAAGTGAACTTCACGGAGTCTGGGGGCAACCATTGCTGCAGGATTGCTTTAACATTTTTGTCTTTGCTTATTTGAGTTTATCTGTATCAATCTGTTAGCTATTTGTATTCTTTCAGCTGTAATTTTTCTGTCCAAGTTCTCTTGAAGATGAAATGTTTTTGTGATATATTTTATTCATTAGTCACAGCATATCAGTTATACTCTATCTAGAGATCAAATTATTATATCAATGTTTTCTTTTATTTTACTTTTAATCTACTTGTTGAATATTGATTTTTAAATTCATAAAGATTTTAAACAGTGATTTTTTTAAGTATTAAAAACAATGTGTTTTAAAAATTGGAATCTACAGAATTAAGTAGAAAAAAATGCTATTTGCCCTTAATTCTATCACCCAGGAATAATTTTGGTTTACATCTTATATATTTCCTCTATTATCTTTTTTTCTGTGTGGATTTATTTTATGATCCCAACTATAGAGTCTTGTATCTTTTCTCCTCCCCATTCACTGAATTGGGAGCATATTTCCAACTGCTCATTCCTAGTTCATTCCAAATTAAATATCCTTTGAAAGCATAATTTTTAATTTTTTTTTTTTTTCGGCACTGGGGATTGAACTCAGAGGCATTCTACCTCCGAGCTATACCCCCAGCCCTATTTTTTATTCTTTATTTTGAAACCGAGTCTCACTAAGTTGCAGAGTGCCTCACTAGGTAGCTGAGGCTGGCCTTGAACCCAGATCCTCCGGTCTCAGCCTCCCGAATGCTGGGATTACAAGCGTGCGCCACCACGCCCGGCTGAAAGCATAATTTTTAATGTCTGCATAAAACGAATGTGCCAATTCACTTATAGACACTTGTGTAGTTTTAAAATATTTGCTATCATATATAGTATAATATTTTTGCTATTATACATATATGATGAAAAAATTTAAAATAGTACCTTAGGGGTACAATTACTGGATCAATGGACATTAACATAAGTATTGCAAAATAGCTTTATAAAAAGTGGGAGAAATATGTATTCCAGCAGAATATTGCAGTGTTACCTTAACCAGTTAAGGCTTAAGAGCAAGGCTCAGCCTGCTAAATAAGGGACATGTGACATTTCTCGCTTTACATTATTTTATTCTGGAAATTTGGGCTTTGCTTCCACATTAAAAGATTTTTTAAGAGGCTCAGGATGTTATACAGATTTAGTCAGCAAGGAGAACAAGGCCTAGGTCTGGCTCAGAGGTATCCATTAACTCTACAAATACCGGCAGCTGAGTCAAGAGAACTTAGGTTTCTTATCATAAGTAAAGGAAGCTTCAAGACAGAGAACTTGCCAAACTCTCCACTTACCTAAAACTTATTAACTAGCTATCTTTTAGCTGCCTGAGAAAATAGGAAAGATTTATCTAATGAATAGTTTCTTCTTCGCTTTTAACCTTTAACTCTGCTCCTCCTCCTTCGCTGTTAACCTCTAACCCTGCTCTCTACTAAAAGAATAATTCATTTACACTTTTGTATTTTTGTAAACTTCTGCTGTTCCCCTAATCTTAGCAAACACTATAGGAAATAGCCTTTCTAGTTAAAAATGTACCCACAACTCTAGGGAAAAACAAGGCTGTAAAAATTCTTGTTTTTGTATACCTTGTTGTGATGAGTATATATAACACTCATGAGATGAATTAAAACCAGATGCATCTTAACATACATGGTGTGTAAGCGTACTCTCACTCGCTCTCGACCTTGTCTCAATCTCCACCTAACGAGGGACCCCCAGACTCTACCGCTGCTTTGAGGGCTGGCCCCCGGCAAAACATGCAAATATCACTCTCATCTTATTAGCATTTGGTATTACTATAATTCTGAATAAAAATCTTTACTTCTTTGATAGATTTAATTCATTCTTATTTTGTTTTGCTGATCTTTAATATCAAAGTTGAACATTAATTTGAATATTTATCATTAGTTTATTCACTATTTGTCTCTCTTCTACTGTGGTATATATGTTCATGTTCTTTTCACAGAAGTATATCAGGAGCTTTATTTAAGAGCTCTCAATATAGAAGATATTAACCTTCTATTACAGCTATTGAAAATATTTTTGTCATTTACATTTTAAAAGTTTCATTTATGTTCAAAATTCTAACAGTTGTTTAGTTACATATTAATCTCATTTATGTTTTCTTCCATTGTTTTAAATTAAAAGATCACTAACTACCCTGAAATTAATCACCCACTTTTCTATTTTTAAAAGTTTTTTCTCAACTAACTCCAGACATTATTTATTGAAAGCCAAAAGTATACAAAGAAAACATAATAATTATATGTATTTTCCCAACCTTCTTGGGGTATAATGTAGAAATAAAAATTGTACAAACTTAAGATATACAATATGATGCTTTGATATACAGACTTGTTGTGGAATGATTGCCACAAGTAAGCTAATTAGTATATCACTCACATAATTACTCTGTGTGTGTGTGTGTGTGTGTGTATCACTTTTTTTATCCATTTACCCACTCACAAGTAGTTTCCATGTCTTGGCCACTGTGAATAATGCTGCAACATGGGAGTGTATATTTGAGATTGTGATTTTATTGCTTTTGGATCTATGACTAGAAGTGGGATTAAGGAACTTTCAAAGTGTTTTCTATAATGGCTCTATCAGATTATATTCCCACCAACAATATATAAAACTTTCATTTTCTCTACTTGTTATTTTTTGACTTTTTTATAAAAGCCATCTTAAAAACTGTGAGGTTATATCTCGTTATGGTTTTGATTTGCACATTCTTGATGACTAGTGTTGTTGAACACCTTTTTAAAAAGTGGAGTAAATGTAAGATCTGCAACCATAAAGCTCCTAGAAGAGAAATATTGGGGAAAGCTCCGTGACATTGGTTGTGGCAATGACTTTTTGGATATAACACCAAAAGCACAGGTAACAAAAGAAAAATACATAAACAGTATCATATAACTAAAATGTTTTTATACAGCAAAGGCAACAATCAACAGAATAAAAAGACAACCCAGGGAATGGGAGAAAATATTTGCAAAACCTGTACTCAGTGAGGGGAACTCACTCAACTCAGTATCAAAAACAAAACAAAACAGAACAAACAAACAAAAAACAGATAACTTGATGGAAGAGTGAGCAAAGGACTTGAATAGAAGTACTGCAAAGAAAACATAAAATTGTCAACAGCTATAATTATGAGTTTTTATCACTTCAAATTATGTAATTAATAAATAGTCTTATTTTGTCTTTTAAAGGAAAAAGTCAACTGCTTATGATTTATAAGCATATTATTGCCGGGGTCCAGCCCTCGAGGCAATGGGGGGTCCCTCAACAGGTGTGGATTGAGATGAGATCACGAGAATACGCTCACACCGCATGCAGTGTAGAAGCGTACCTGTTTTATTATTTGTTAGTAGCTGTTTTATACTTTTTTTTTTTTTTTTTTTGCAGTGAGGCATATAGAACAGGAATTTCCAAAGGTCATCCTCAACCAGTAAAGGTTACAACACATATATAAAAATTCTTTCCCATTAGTTAAAATCTTTACTATTTGTTTAGCCCCTTTAAGCAGTGTTCTGATCTTATCTCAGGTAGCTAGAGGGTTATGTGTCCTGTAAGATTCCAGGGAGACCAGGTGGGAGTGGGCAAAAGAATATTTGTAGTAACTAGATAAACTTGCAAAGCTTGTTTCTAGACTAATGCTTGTAAGAGGTTAATGAATTGGGTTGTCTCCAGGCACAGCTTTTTTTTAGCTAAGAGATCAGTATCTGTCAGGCCACATGTTTCTAAGAAATTTTCCTTTATAATTAATGTAAAAACAAAACCCAAAGCACCCCAAATTTCCAGAATATAATAATGCAAAGTGGGATATGCTACGCATTCCTTCTTTTGGAATTGTCTGCCTTGTAGGACTCCAGTGGACCGAGCCTTACTCAAGATCCAGCTAGTAAGGAGCTGTGGCATTTCCCCCTTTTTATTTTTAATTTAATGGCTTCCACTTCTATGGCAAGTGACTTGGCAGATCATGAGGTCAGTCAGATGATGACTGGAAAACATGAACAAAGTATTCTATCACATTGTTTTGTTGTCAATTATTGCACAATATCACATTCTTCTGTTACATTTTTATTAAATATTTGATGTATGAAAAGGGAAGCTCCTCATTTTATTTTAAAAATTTATTTCCCACTCTGTTTTATTTTCTAGACAATATTTAAAATTATTATCTTAATTTCCTTTTGAAATTCTCTTTGGTATTTTCTTTTTTGTTATTATTTTTAAGTATTTTCATTGGTGCATTGTAATCTCACATCATTTTGTAGTTCAAAGTGATAGGGAAATACATGCACACAGTACTGGGTGATATTAAAATGTTTTTTAAACTTTATTTTTATCAGTATCTGAATTCTACATGTTATCTTTAGATTTATTTCTGGCTCAATTTTTTTAGTGACATGTAATTTGTTATTCAATTTATCAGCTGAGTTACAAATTTTAATTATTACCTTTATATTCTTGGAAATTTTTAAAATCTGCCTAACTAAATTTGATAGTTTCTTGTTATTTGTTCACGCTTTCAATCCTCTTTTCTTTCTTTAGTGATATTATACATTCTTATATTCTGCATCTAAAAATTCCAGTATCTGCAGACTTTGCACACCTAATTCAGCTGCTTGTTTCTGCCAGTTCTTGCTCATACCTTGTTTCTTTATATGTTTGTGACTTTTTTCTTCTTTTAAGGTCAACATATGTTTGATGTTCTGTTAGGAACACCTGAAAATGAAGGATTGCTTCATTTTCCTGGTCCTTGGAACACGACCAAACCAGAATTCCTTTGAAAGAAATTCCTGACTTGAGATTTTCCAGGCCAAACAGGCAGAGCAAATTCAGGCCATGAAGCAGTATGAGAATCAGTTTGTGATTATGAATAATCAAGCAATTTCTGTAATGTCTTCCTTTTTGAGGTCGAGCATGGTTTATTCTTTCATGGAACATAGAGCCACTGATGGCTGTGGTTCTGTGTGCATATTCCTCTTCTAATTCCTTTTTTATACACACTTTAGGCTGTATAGCTTATCTTCTGTGGCATCCTTAAAAACATAAAGTTCATCTCAGTACTTGGGAGACTGAGAAAGGAGGATCTCAGGTTCACAGCCAGCCTCAGCAACTTAGTGAGGCCCTCCACAACCTAGTGAGACCCTGTTTCCAAATAAAAAATGACAATAGGACTGAGAGTGTAGCTCAGAGGTAGAACGTCCTTGGGTTCTCTCCCAGTACTACAAAATAAAAAATAAATAAAATGCAAAGATCAAGACATGTCTCCTTATTTTAATTTTAAATTAAGGCCCTAGACCACCCAAGGAGGACAGGCCAAGAGAGTATGATATTAGTTATTCCAGCACTGGCAAGCACCTAGCCTCAGCCTGCATGAGATGGTGAAGGTTAAGGAGCTGGGAGATTTCTTTGAAATAAGTTGCTGGTATACCCTGCGTTGGGAGGGAAGTACCTGCTGTCCCTCAAGCTGAGTGGGAAGGGATGACCAGAACCCCAGGGTAGGCTTGGCCCACATTTCCCTGGTTCAGGAGCCACAGGGACTAGTGTCTGCCTTGTATTCTTTTGAGTCTATTCTGGCTCTGAAATGTGGTTGCTTTGATAGTAAGGATCTTTCTACAGGAGATGCCCACTTTGCACTGGAAGGCTAGTTACTCTAAGGCTTTAATAATGCTAAGTGCTAAAAATGAATACTAGGGGAGTTTGGGTCACTTAATTTTCTTTAAAATAATAATTACGCCAAGTGATGTGTGCATGTATGAATGTACCACTTTGAATCTCTGATGTATAATTACAATGCACTGATATAAATATAAACAGTGAAAAATAGCATTGAAGTTACCTAAGTAATGAAATGTTAGTTTGGTAAACTTGTAAGTTCAGTGTCAACCCAGATCTGTGGATTCTTATCAGACTGATACAAAGCATGACAAATATAGACAGAAACATGTTCTTTTCATTTTGGAAGTGGATTCATGGAAATAAGCGAGATTGAGCCTCTTGATGAAACCATAGGCCTTTCTACGATTAGGGGGAAAAGACTGAATCTCATTGAGAGAATTTACAACCTGGCATTTGGGGAGAAATACGCATGGATTTTATAAAATGGGCAGAAGCTTGCACAGTGGTAGAAATGACTATTTTTGACTAAGTAATTGTCAGCATGAGGCATGTTCCTTTAATTTTCAGTAATTTAAAATCCCAGCATTAATCAGCCTTTGTAGCATGTCACCAACTGTTCAGATAGCACTGAGGAAATCAGTAATGAAGAATTGTAGAATTAACCGTAGATTAGAGATCATGCTGACTGAATTATCTTTATTTTGTGTAAAGATTTTTTTTTTTTTTTTTTGTGGTACTGGGGATTGAACTCAGGGGCGTTCTACCTTCGAGCTATACCCCCAGCCCTATTTTTTATTCCTTATTTTGAAACCGAGTCTCACTAAGTTGCGGAGTGCCTCACTAGGTAGCTGAGGCTGACCGCGAACCCGGATCCTCCGGTCTCAGCCTCCCGAATGCTGGGATTACAAGCGTGCGCCACCATGCCCGGCTAAGATTTTTTTTTTTTTTTTTTTTAAATTCAGGAATTGCTCAACACTTGCCATGCCCTCATCAAATTACTTGCATAGGTTTTTTTTTTTTTTTCCAGCACAATAAACAGTGTTTATAACTTGGCAGGCTTCCCCCCAAGGAGACCTTTGATATATATTATGCGGGCACATTAATATAAAATCAGGAATACAGGACCACAGGGTGTATTTGCCATTCATTATTGTCTTTCTCTGCAAAGGAATATAAATCAAACTATCACGTTGCTCCCAGGAAGCCTAAACCATTTATAAAGTAATGACTTTTGTTTTCATAAAGTGGTTGAATTCATCCATTTCTGTATTAGGCTCCTGCAATATCCATGCACCACAGGAGCTAAATAGATGCACAGGCATGACCCTGCTTCTAGAGTGCTCACAGTATCCACA
>PVLC010048929.1:0-10602 GCA_004027655.1 Graphiurus murinus | reverse complement strand
CCAACGTGGCCTTCATTGGGATCATATTTCAAAATGGCACCAGAAATGTCCTATCAATTTCCCCAGCAACTGGGAAACGGAGCCCTTACCACGGATCCCTCTGCTCTCGAGAGTGGTCTGAGTGCCGCCATCTTGCTTATCTGAGCCTGTCGGGGGTGGGTGTGTGGGGTTGGTTTAAGTGAATTAAACGTTGGACTTGCAGTTCTGCTGGCTTTCAGACAAACATCAGCGCTGATTGAACATTGATTTGCTGGCATTTCGCAGATGCCAGTCTGCCGTCCCAGCGTGCCAGCTCCTGCGGTCTTTTCCGCTGGCTCCTTTGTGGATGGGCAAGTGACCTGACGGGAGCCTCCTGGACGGAAGCCGGCGCTGCAGTTTTGCCATTCTTGTTCGGCTGTCATCTGATGCCGCCGCCATCACTTGCCAGCCTCATTTCCATGTTGCCAATTCTAGGGGGGAAATCAAATCTAATTTGAGCACCGTTTTATCTGCTTATTTTACCCACAGACGTGAGCGCATTCCTCCATAATATGTAAGTATTTAAGCTTTCATTCCAACTGTCTTTCAGCACTACTACAACAGACAACCAAACAGACGAGGAATACCTTCGAGCGCACCACCTTCTTCTTCAAAAGCTCTAAAAATAGAACAGAAGCAAAACTAGTGGAGTCACTGTGAGGTTGCCCCCAAATTACCAAAATGTCTCCCGGAACTAGTTCCTGTGTGTTCTGAAAGTGGGCACCAAGAAGAGGTGGGTGGCATGAACCTCCCATGCTCCGGGTTTGGGGTCCTCCAAATAAAACATTAATAATCACGTTCCTGCTGCATTTGACACTATAAAGAAGCCTCCGGTTGTAAGTTGTTGTACAAAAATGTTTGTATTCATTGCAGGTGAGCAGGACCATAGTTCATGTGGTGCAGTAGGTGTGATTCCCCTGGCATGTAAATTGATCAGAGAGTTCCTGGAGCCCTCAGGGATAATTCATGCACCTGAATGAAGAGTCCCCGGGAAAAGTGAATGCAGCCCCACCGTGTCACAGCAAAACCTGGCTCCTCTGAGTCAGAGCTCGGTTACACATTCCAGCTGGGTGATTCCACATGCAAATGACTTACTGTTGGTGTCTCCAAAGTCCACTTTATTTATTTATTTTTTGGTGCTGGAGATTGAAACCAGGAGCATTCTACCTCTGAGCTATCTGCCCCCCCCCAACCCCTATTTTATTGCGTTTTATTTATTTGGAAACAGGATCTTGGTAAGTTGCTGAGGGGTTTCACTAAATTGCTGAGGCTGGCCTTGAACCTGCAGTCCTCTTGTCTCAGCCTCCCAAGTACTGAGATGACCGCCGTGAACCACCACTCCCAGCCTGAAGTCAACTTTATAGGTGCAGAGAATGTCTCTGAGTGCAGACGGCTTTCAGTCTGGCTAATGTCTGCCTGCGGTCATTCTGCTGAGCTGGGTGGACTGGGTTACTGCCTGGTGACCCCATCAAGACGGGAAGGTCATGTTGGAGCTGATTGTTGAGGAGACTGGTTAAGGGCCAGCGGGGAAATGAAGAGCCCTTGGTGGCTCAGAGCTCTGAGGATCCCTGCATCACCCCACCGTGACAAGGGCCTTGGGAAATTTAATCTGCCTTGCCCTCCATGTCCGCCAGCTTCCCATGCCTGAGCAGTGCGCCGCAAACTTATTCTAGAAAACGCCAAGTAGGAAATATTCTCAGCTTTGCAGTCTGCACAATCTCCATAGTACTTACTCAACTCTGCTGTGATTTTTATGAAAGTAGCGACAGACCATCCATGCACAAATACAAATGAACGGAGGGCAGTTCTGGCTTCCTGATGAAACGATGATTTGGTCCTAGACAATGCTGGTTAGTCGGCTGGCCCAGGAAGTATATCATTCTTCTTCTTCTTCTTCTTCTTCTTCTTCTTCTTCTTCTTCTTCTTCTTCTTCTTCTTCTTCTTCTTTTCTTCTTCTTCTTTTTCCCCCTGGAACTGGGGATTGAACCCAGTATTCTACCTCCAAGCTATACTCCCAGCCTTATTTTTTATTCTTATTCTTATTCTCATTATTTTGTGGTACTAGGGATTGAACCCAGGGACATGCTATCTCCAGCCCTATTTTTTATTTTGAAACAGGGTCCCACTAAATTGCAGAGGTTCTCACTAAGTAGCTGAGGCTAACTGTGAACCTGCCATCCTCCTGTCTCAGCCTCCCAAGTACTGGGATTACAAGCGTGCGCCACCACGCCCAGCAATCATTCATTTATTTAACAAGTGTTTAAGATGCATCCACTCTGCACCAGACACCGTGTTTGGCGTGGAGATTTCTCAGCAAACCACACAGACACAGGTCTCTATGGCTGTGGGTTTGGTGCTTGCCTTTAGTTGGGAAGACAGAAAACACACCAATGTGCTGATCGCCTTCTCTGAATCCATTCTCCGTTCTTCTCCACAGTGCTCCAGAGATGCTGTGTGTCCCCGTGGTCCCTGTGGACAGCGCTGGTGGACTCGCGTGCCTCCCCCATCCTCCTACGGAGTCCAGGAGTCCACAGACAAGGGCTTTTTTGTTTTGTTTTGCAGAACTGGAGATTGAACCCAGGGGCATTCTACTTCTCAGCTATACCCACAGCCTTATTATTATTATTATTTTTTTCCATACTGGGGATTGAACTCAGGGGCGTTCTACCTTCGAGCTACACCTCCAACCCTATTTTTTATTCTTTATTTTGAAACCAGGTCTCACTAAGTTGCAGAGTGCCTCACTAGGTAGCTAAGGCTGGCCTCCAACCTGGATCATCCAGTCTCATCCTCCCAAATGCTGGGATTACAAGCGTGTGTCACCATAGCCAGCTAGCCCTATTTTTTATTCTTTATTTTGAAACAGGGTTCCCCTAAATCGCAGAGAGCCTCATTAAGTAGCTGAGGCTGGCCATGAACCCACCAGTCTCCTGTCTCAGTCTTCCAAGTACTGGGGTTACAAGTGTGCCCCACCACGCCTGGCAACAAGGGCATTTCGATCCCTCCTGCTCATCAGATACCCGGTCCACACTGCCTTTCTGGATGCATACCTGTGCACAGATACATGGCTCCATCCGTACTGCTTCTAAGCAGCGCAATTGTCCTCAAGAGACTGCACTGCAGGCCTCAGAGCCGAGCAGGCAGAGCAGGCGGTCAGATGGGCATGGGAGCCCCCGGAAGTTACTTAACTTCCTCTGCTTCCTCATCTGCAAAATGAAAATAATAAGAAAACGGCCAGCTTCCCGGGGTGGCCGTGAGGATTAAATGTGATAGTGCAGGGACAGCGGCGGCCACACAGAGAAACCTCTAGAAGCGGCAGCGAGGATCAGTGTCCTGTGTGGCATGAGAGGTCGTGTCAACGAGTGACTTTAATTATTGCGCTTTCTGTGGACACATCCCTTTGTGTGACGAGTACAGTAGGGGGCAAGGGACATTAAGAGACAGCCTGTCTTACCTTGATCCCTGCAGTGGGATCATTATCACCCCTCCCCCACCACCAAAAAAAAAAACCAAAACAAAACTCAGATTCCCATAGCCAACCCACCCTGAGACAACGGTCCTCATTCTAAAGCAAAAGTTTATTATTATTTTTTAAAGTTTCTTATCTCCAAAGGGGACCCCACTCTTGCAAACTAGAAGCCGCAGGGCTGCTGGGAGCTGTGGACAAGGAGTCACCATCTTTCAGGGGTGACTGCTTGTCTGGCAGGAGCAGTGTGCTGATGGGCGATTTCCTTCTTTTTAAAGATGTTTGGGAAATTCTGCGGCCTAGCATGGACCTCCTGCCCTCTGCTTCTCTGCTGCCTTTACTTTCCTTTTCTAGGGGACACAGGTCAGAAGACAGGGGGCTTCCACCTGGATCTCAGGAGGCAGCAGGCCAGTTTCATAGACCCTTGAACTGGGAGCCATGCCGTGGAGCCAAGAGACCGTCAGAAACGAGTGTTCCAAACTCATTCCAGCAAAACAGTGTTTGTTATCTTTGGAAGACATCCCCAGGGTGCCCACGTGAGCCTGCTTCATGAAAAGTCATGGAGTTAAAATCCAGAGTGCGGATGCACTTGGAGTCCAATGAGGTTCCAAGCCAAGATGCTACTCACCATGGTCTTGAGTGAGTTATTTGACAGTTTATCCTCAGTTTCCCTGGAAATCAAATGGGATTGCTGCCATCTGCTTCATAGTCACTGTTAGTATAAAGTAGATGGCAAACCTGCAAGACACTTCCTAATTTATGTATGTATGTATGTATGTATGTATGTATGTATGTATTTTTGGTGGTACTGGGGATTGAGTCGAGTGGTGTTCTACCTCTGTGCTACATCTCTATTTTATTTTTTATTTTGAAACAGGTTCTCACTAAGTTGCTGAGTCTGGCCTCAAAACTGTGCTTCTCCTGTCTCAGCCTTTCAAGTACCGGGATTACAGACATGCCCCACCATGCCTGGATTCTTTTTCCTCTTTAAATCTAACACTAGCGCCCTCTCCTGCCAGGTTATTGATTACTTATTGATTACTAAGTGCCATCTTATTGACTACTAAGTGCCCCTCCTTAACTCTCCCAGATTCTCATTACACCGAGACCATTAGAGAAGTGCTATTTTCCATTCCTTTCATCTTCAGGGACCTGCAAGAATCTTTTAGTTCAGCATCATGTAGGGTTGCTGCTCACCTCCTCCCTTTGCCACTTGTCCATCCATCCATCCATCCATCCATCCATCCATCCATCCATCCACCCACCCATCCATCCATCCATCCATCCACCCATCCATCCATCCATCCATCCATCCATCCATCCATCCATCCATCCATCCAAAGGTTACCACCTGAATGTCTGGCCACAACACAATTCTTAGCACTATATGAAGCAAGTGTACCGAGCGGCCCAATGGATGGAGCATCTGATACAGTGGTGGGGTGCCCAGGTCCCCTTCCAGGGCCAAGACTTCTTCACCTGCTGTAGGATGAGTTAGCTGCTGATGGCTCAGATCTAGCCCTGGCTAAAGGCCACTGTCTTGCCCAAGATTCTACTCCCTCTCAGGGCAGCCCTCCACACCCAGTGACTGTCTTGTGGGAGAACCAAGATATGGACAACTCTGAAGGGCCGCCCCAGCCCTGGAGCACCGGGGTGTCTGCTGGGACTTCAGTTGTCACAGTGTCACTCCAGGGGAGCACTCCCCAGTACACCTTCTGCCTTCCGGGCTCCAGCTCAGAGTCACTTCTGTGGAACCTGACCTAACACACCCTCCTGCTTTATCGTCCAAACTCTTTAAATTGTGTTACCTCTGACCTCCAGGCTTAGCAATTATTCACTTTCATAGATACGACTATCATTCAGATGTAGATTGATTCAAATAATCACCCTCCCCTCCTGATACTACAGAAACCCTCTGAAATAGTCAAAACCAATAAACACCATTTGCATGATTATGATTGTGTAACTATTATTAATGCCTGGGCAGTGAGTTGAGATTACATTTCCTCCCAGATTTCCAATGTCATGATCTTTGTAAAGTAGATTTACTTTGCAATGTATTTGTTATCAGTTTCGTCTATAGTTTTGTTTTCTTGGAGTTTCTGACTGCCTTTCTTTTTTCTTTTTTTAACCTAGAGAAGAAATATAGACCTTCTTTACTATAATGTTGACCGATCTTTTCTAATTTATTATTGCTTGGACTTCATTGCGGTCTTCCTCTTGAAACATTCTTCTTGTTGGTTCCTGATGTATGGTCTACCAGGACTGACTCCTTTCTAATCCTGCTGTGTAGAATTATTCTGGGATTTCCTAATTAATCTCACCATTGCCTGTATTCCGCTCCTTTTTTTTTTTTGTGGTACTGGGGATTGAACTCAGGGGCATTCTACCTCCGATCTACACCCCCAGTCCTATTTTTTAATCTTTACTTTGAAACAGGGTCTCACTAGGTTGTGGAATGCCTCACTAGGTAGCTGAGGCTGGCCACACACCCGATCCTCTGGTCTCAGCCTCCCAAATGCTGGGATTACAAGCGTGTGCCAGCACTCTCAGCTTTCCACTCCTTTTTCTTTTTGGTTTTAATGCTTTTTTTTTTTTCTTGTGGAAATTATATCTTCAAGGGTCTTTCTCAAAAGGGCAGATTGGAAATAAATTCTCTCCATCTTGTATTTGTGAAAATGAATAACTTCCTTAAGTTCTTTCCAATTATCCCTTCTTAGTGTGCTATCTGTTCCTAGCCAGGACTTTGATCGATGCACTAGTTTAAGATTATATAATTGCAGAATCCTAAAGATCTCGTTCTACTGACTTCTAGCATCCGTCTATGTGGTTGATGATACATCTGACACCAACCTAGTTTCTTTTAGGTAATTTCCATTCCTCTGGACACCATTGGGATCTTTTATTAATTCTTGCTGCTATGAAATTTTACATAGACTATTTCGGTGAGGACATACTTTTAGGTAAGTAAAACAAAAAAGCAAAACTTGGTTAACAGCGTCTTCAACAATATGTTTAAGTAGTAGGTGATCCTGGGTTTGGTGCACCCACTCAGCAGTCAAAGGCCCAGGGTCTTTCTGTCTGTCCTGTCTTACCTAAGACGTGTTAGGAAAAGAATCTGGTTATCCCTCAACCTGTTGCCTCCTGGATGAAAGACAGCTCCCTCCCATGCCTCGTCCTTGCACTGGTGCAAAGCAAACCCCTCTTCTTGATGAGGCTAGGAGTTTCTGAGAGGAGGACTCCTAGGAAGACATCCTGTTAGCGTCTCATTGGCCAGAACCTGTCACATTGTTGACTTCTGGACGCTCATTGGTGAAGCAGAATGGAATTTATGTTGATTGGTGAAGACCCATCCTCTGAGGCGGGAAGAGGGTGAGGTTTCATCCTGATGTCCCAGAATCTCTGTCTACTACCTGAGCTCAAAATTTGGAGAACTGCCAGCAGGGAAGCAGGAGGAACATTGTTAGGGGATAGGCTGTGGAGAGTGTCTGCCTTCTATGACTGGCTGTGGTCTTTTTTTTTTTTTTCGGTACTGGGGATTGAACTCAGGGGTGTTCTACCTCAGAGCTATACCCCCAGCCCTATTTTTTATTCTTTATTTTTGAAACCGAGTCTCACTAAGTTGCAGAGTGCCTCACTAGGTAGCTGAGGCTGGCCGCGAACCCGGATCCTCGGGTCTCAGCCTCCCGAATGCTGGGATTACAAGTGTGCGCCACCACGCCCGGCTTGGCTGTGGTCTTTTTCACTATCACATTTTTTAATCTGAAGTCTCACTACTCCTTCTAGAAATCCCTCCTCCCCGTTATTATTTCTTTGATAACTTCCTCCTTTCGTAAAAAACTCTCCCTTTCTAGAATACTTTCAAATACATGCTGGAATTCCTTGATTAATCCTTTATATTTACTAACTTTTCTCTTGAATTTCTTATCTCTCTGTCCTTTTCTTTCTTCTTTGTTTTATAAGATTTCCTTGACCTTGTCTTTGAACTCTTGTATTTTTAATTTTATTTTTATTTATTTCATTTATTATTTTATTGCAGACCTATTATGATTACATATATATGTTTTTCAATTCTTGTTCTCTATTCTTTTTAATACTGTCTTATTCTTGTTTTAATGGTGCAATGTAATCTCAAATCTTTTGGAGAATATTAACTTTTTTTTGTGGTACTGGAGATGGAACTCAGGGGCGTTTTACTCTTGAGCTACATCCCCAGCCCTACATTATTTTTTTTATTCTGAAACAGGATCTCACTAACTTGCTAGGCTAGTGGCCAACCTGCAATCTTTCTATCTCAGCCTCCCAAGTACTGGGATTACAGGTGTGTGACACCACACCCACCAATGGGTTTTAAAATAATTCCTTGTCTATTTCCCAAGTTACCTGTTTCTTACAAAGTTCTTTTTGCTGATGCTGTTGTTTATCTTTCTTTGTCATAAAGGTGGAGTTCCCTTAAACACTTGGTATTTAAAGATGAGGGAACAGGAGCTAGGCGTGGCAGTGCACACTTGTAATCCCAGTACTTAGGAGGCTGAGACAGAAAAATCACGGGTTCATGGCCAGTCTCAGCTACTTAGTGAGGCCCTCTGCAACTTCATGAGACCCTGTTTCAAAATAAAGGATAAAAAACAAATAGGGCTGGGGGTGTAGCTTGGAGGTAGAATGCCCCTGGGTTCAATCCCCACTACTGAAAAAAAAAAATAGGGCTGGGGGTGTAGCTCAGAGGTAGAATGCCTCCTGGGTTCCATCCTCAGTACCACAAAGAAAAATAAAAAAGATGAGGGAACAGTAATACCTCTACCTCCTTCAGGGCTTGAGGCATGCCTGGGGCTTTTTAACTTGAAGGCTCCGCATTTGTTAGGGTGCAGGAGTCTAGGATTGAGCTTCTGTGATGGGACTGTCCCCTGCTCCAGAATGAAGAGGCCTCTGTTCTGGGCCCAGACCCCCCACCAGTGCCCTTCTTCCCCCAGACTCTTAGATCGAGTTAGAGGAAAATGCTGGGGTTTGCCCCTACCTGGTAAAGGCTCGCTGACCACTGCCTGGCCTGCAGGGAGGGGCTGTGAGTGTTTATGGGCTTGACCATGCCCTGCACAGCAGCCTCTGTGCAAAGCCAGCGTCTCGCCGCTGCCCCTGGAGATGAGCCGTGTTCACGTCTGCGGGCTCTGGGGCACTTCTCGGGAAGCTGACCCCTCCTACCTCCAATGCGTGCCCCGCTCTGCCTCCCCCAGCTCTGTGTATCACCCAGGACTCTCCTCTCACCTGGTTGAGAAATCGGTTTGAATCACTTGTTCTCCATGGGTGTGGGCTGCTACTTTTTTTTTTTTTGTGGTACTGGGGATTGAACCCAGGGGCATTCTACCTCTGAGCTACACCCCCAGTCCTATTTTTTATTCTTTAATTTGAAATAGGGTCTCACTAAGTTGTAGAGGGCCTCACTAAGTAGCTGAGGCTGGCCATGAAGCTGGATCCTCCAGTCTCTGCCTCCCAAGTACTGGGATTACAAGCGTAAACCACCACGCCTGGTGGCTGCTACATTTAAAAAAAATTCCTTTGACATTATTTTAATGGAATCACATTTTGGGCTCAGTCCAGCATCGTGACCCAAGAGGCTGTGTTTTGTTGCATTGTTTTTAATAGCTCTGCTGATTTTTAAAATCAACATTTGTCATCATAACCATTAGAAGTGTATAGTTTAATAGCATTAAGTACAGTTGCATTAAATATTATGCAACTGATCTCCAGAACTCTTTCTTTTATAAGACTTCAACTCTATATCTGTTAGATGACACCTCCCCATTTTATGCTCCCCCACCCCTTGTAAACCCATTCCATCCTCTGTCTCTCTGCCCTGGACCGTGCCAGGTACTTCACATATAAGTGGAACCGTATAGTAGTTGTTTTTTTGCAACTGGCTCATATCACAGAATAAAGTCCTCAAGGTTCCTTCCATGTTGTAGCATGTGTCAGATTTTCCAGTCTTTTTTTTTTTTTTTTTGCGGTACTGGGGATTGAACTCAGGGACATTCTACCTCCGAGCTATAACCCCAGCCCTATTTTTTATACTTTATTTTGTAACAGGGTCTCATGAAGTTGCGGAGTGCCTTACTAGGTAGCTGAGGCTGGCCGTGAACCCGGATCCTCCAGTCTCAGCTTCCCAAATGCTGGGATTACAAGCGTGGGACACCACGCCGGGCTTTGATTTTCCGTTCTTTTAAAGGCTGAATACTATTCCATTGTATAGATATACCACATTTGTTTATCCATGTATAATGACACTTGGATTTCTTCCACGTTTTGACCATTGTGAATTATACTACTGTGCACGTGGATACCCATCTGCTGAGTTTTATAAGAGTTATTGGACAAGAGTCTCCCCAGCCACTTAGCTCCAAAGTGGATATATTTGCACATACATTTCCCATTGTATTTGGTACTAAAATATCCCCCTCGTCATTATACTGTCATCTGTCTAATGCCCCAGGGGATAGAGTTTTACTTGGCATATCTCTTCTAGGTCCTTCATCATAACCAATGAGGTAGCTAGCAGAGATGGCATTATTTCTGCATCACACTGGACACATTTGAGCCACAGAGAAGTTAAGAGACTTGCCAAACCCGGAAAGGAGTGTAACCAACAGGGCCGAATGGGTCTATCAACCTGAAAGACACACTGAAAGGTTTTGTTTGCAGAGATTCTACTGTGAGTCAACGATGTTGACAGGACCATAAAATGATTATCTTTAATCTAGTAAATTTCATGCAACTTTTCCTAACGGATGAGCCAGGTTGACATTGTAAATTTCATGCGAAGAAGAGAAATCTGTGTGTAGCGCTGCCAGCTAAGATAAGACAGAATAGCAGATACGATTTAACTATTAAAATCACAGAGATGCGTTCCCGTTTGTCTTTCACGGAGGGGAACAAGGTAAATGTTCTTGGGTTTTTGGCACTTCTTCTTCCATTGGTATATTTCTTCTAAACATGAACATTATGTTGTTTATTCATCTGTTAATGACAGCTGATTATCAAACCATAAATATACATGTTGGATCTAATGGTTTCTGAATGTTAAGCATCAGCCGGCAATATTTGCCGGTATTTAGAGAAGAACTCCGCAG
>PVLC010048928.1:0-10606 GCA_004027655.1 Graphiurus murinus | reverse complement strand
TAATCTATACATTTTGAATTTTTTTAATTTCAGAAGTACAAGAATTTTTTTATCACCTTAGTAGGAAAAAAATGTGGGGTCACATCCTTGTGTTGTGTGCACATGCATGCGTGAGAGCTCACAAGCACACTCAATAGTTGGTGCTCTGGTACTTCTTTAGCCCTCTGACTCCTCCATTGTTTCTATTGTAGGTACTTTCCAAGTACTTATTCCTTGATTCTTTGTTCCAATATTCTAAGGAACTTCCAAGGTTCACAAATTTAAAAAGTCATTGTCTCTTTCTTTTAAAAAATAAAGTTTATTCCTAGCTGGGTGTGGTGGCCCATGCTTGTAATTCCAGTACTTGGGAGGCTGAGAAGGGAGGATTGCAAGTTTGCAGCCAGCCTCATCTACTTAGTGAGGGAGGCACTCTGCAACTTAGTGAGACCATGTTTCAAATAAAGAATAAAAAATAGGGCTGGAGGTGTAGCTCGGAGGTAGAATGCTCCTGTGTTCCATCCCTAGTACCAAAACAAAAACAAAAAACAAAAACACCCCACAAATTTTATTCTTTTGAAAATATTAAGCAGTTACTACATTATGATGATTTGATGTGTAAATAACTTCTTCCATTGCATTTCAAAATGACTTTTCCAATGTAGAGGCTAAGACTATGTTAAAAATAAAACTAAGAAGGGATTGTGCACCCAGCTCTCTTTAAACTGTGCTATTGGATTTCATTTGGTCACTAAAATTTATTAAAGGAAAAACAGCTAACCATTTTATATTTCCACATATCTTAAGATAATTTATTTGAATCTGGGATGTTAAGAATTTGCACATGACATAATAGAAAAATTTATGTTTAAAAATCCATTGGCTTATTAAACAATTTCTATATTAATTTACTTGCTCTTATGAAGAGAAAGGAAGGGCCATTTCATTTATTAAATCAAGGCATTTAAATTGTACAGGAACTAATAATAAAAATCATATGAGAATATTATTATTTATTTTTCTTTTACTTTGAATCTCATTCTATTGCAGTAAGATTTTCAAAGTACCTAATATATTAAAGTAACTTTGGAATAAGAAGAAAAATGTTTTATTATACTAGAAAACTTTTCATTTATAGGCACTTATATTTTGAATATGATATTGCTATGAAGCAATAATAGCTGATCTCTAATGATGCAAAACATCAATTTGTAGCTTTAAAATTTTATTTTAGAAAAATCCATTTAATAAATGGTATTTAACCAAACATTGCAAATGCACTTAGGGAAATGTATTCTTTTGTGTTCATTTCTATTTACTATAATGAATTACATCAACAGAAGCACTCTAGCCATAATGACCAAAACTTTCAGGATGGGCTTAAGCAGAATTCCAATATCAATCACCATTCATTATAAGAGATTTTGTAAAATACTTTTTTAAAAAAAAATTCTAAATGAATATTCATAAGAGGCACCATTTTCACCTATATAAGTATAAATAAATGAATAAGAAAATTTGCCTAGGAAATCAGAGTTTCTGTCTTCAAATTACTGCTTTAATTTCTTTCTTCTTAAAGGACATTACAAAATGCTGAAGTTTTGACATATTCCAAAGTAAATTTTGGTCCTGTCACTTTCTATTTGAGGAAGCTTAGGTACTGTCTATTGCCACTAAAGACAACCTGGATTATTTGGCCTCATAGAAGATTCCCTGTGTTCTAAGCCCAGCTTATATATTTAATCGTGCGTTTTAACAATTAAGTGCCTACCTCTGGCCAGAGATTTCAATATGTCTTTTATATATTGAATAGTTTCATGAGTCAAACCAAATTGTGTTGTTATATAATACACATGCCAGTATATGGTTATATGATCTAATGTGCTAATAGATTATAGTTTTCTGATTATATCTCCATGTTGTCTTTTATAATTCTATTTTTCTCGTGCTTCTGAAATATAGGTAGTCAGATTTAATTTGATTCACACTTGAAATTTCACCATGGATACTTCATACACAGTGTATTTTTACCCAAAATCTCAAATACATGAATTTCCTTTCTTTTGGTGGAATTTTCCAGAATAATCCATGATGATCCATGATAGATTTAGTGGTTGTAAACTGAAGTTTTGTCATGCAGACTTTAATATTAGCTGGATAATTTTATAATAAAAAATATACCCTTATACTGAAGAATAATTTGTATAAGAGAGTCTGAATAAATATGTTTCTCTTCCCATGTTTACCAGTTTTCAAACTCATGAGTTGGCTTATCAGTATTATCCAAATATAACTAAGAATATATACTTTTATTTTTTTATATTTTTCAATTGATTTCAGTTATCCTTATTAAGATCTCTTCTTTATCCAGTGGAGCTTCTTCACATTTGTTCTTGACTGACTTTAAAGTGACTAGAAGTTTCAATTCTTTTCAATATGAAACATAATACCCCAGACTCAATTTATATATTTACACACCCCAGCCTTTGTATGAACCACTTCTACAAAGAGTGCTGGCTCATTTTAGATAGAAATGGTACCTAGAACCCAAATCTTGGTGCTATGGGGTCTTTTCAGTAAACAGATACAAGAAACAGACTTAAAAAATATCATTAATTCATACTGATTCTTTCAACTCGGATTCAAGATTAGTATTTTCAAATAATCTCTTTGGATTTTATATGTTTCTACCTTCTTCCACACCAAAGATCCAATAGGAATCCTTTCTTCAAAATTGCATATGGATGTATTTACAAGGGGAATGAGACTTATAATGAGACTGCTCTATGTTTATATTATTGTTAAATAGACTGTATTTTAGAGTAAATTAAGCAGAAAGTACAGAAATTTTCTGTATATCCACTCACACAGATACTGTGTTTCCTACCATTTCTTCATGCACTAGAGTAGTACATTTGTTACAACTGATGAACCTACACTGATGACATCATTACCAAGTCTATAATGCTCATTAGGCTTTGCCTTGCACATTCTATGGATTTTGACAAATAGATAACGACCTGTACACACTATTGTAGTATCATGCAGAATAGTTTTAGTGTTGTGAAATGCCTGCATTTTGAACACGTTTGGGGTAGAACTGAAAGTACTGCTAATGGATTGGATGTGGGAGAGGGAGAAGAAAAGGAATCAAAAATCATGTCTGGGTTTTGTTTTGTTGTTTCTTTTGATTTTCTTTCTTCCTTTTTTTTTTTTTTTTCATGAGCAATGAAATTTACTGAGATTGAAGAAAGAGACTAAGAGAGAAACAGGCAGTGGGCCAATGGGAGGAAGGCAATCAAGATTCTAACCTATACATTTTAAATTTCTAGAGCCTGTAAAGTATCTTATATTATGTTTTGAGACTCTAGAGATTTCCAGGGTAGAGATATAAATTTGAAACTTGTCAGAATAGATATATTTAAAGCCAGATGATTAAATGAAATGACCTATAGAGAAGCACAGATTGAGAGAAATATCTTAAGACACTATCATTTAGGAATATGATATAAAGTGAGAAACCAGGAAAGAACTTGAAGAAGTAAAACCGAAGAAAGTAAGAGATGTGTCAATAATCTCAGATTCTTTAATTTGCTAGATATTTAAAAAACTAAAATTTTATATTTGTTTGAACATTGGATGTAATAATTTAAGGTTAAATTTAGGATTCTGAATGCAAATATTTCACATTCATGTTTTAAGTATCATCAAAAACTTTTACTGTTATTAAAGTGTAAACAATTCTTACTTACCAACATTTTTTGTTCTGACACTTTAAATTTATGTATTTTATGTGAAAAACTGTATTTTATCCATCATTACATCTGTTAAAAACTTCCCACTCTCTTTAGCTATTATGAGCTAATTGATTTTATTGAGGAGAAAAGCCTGCAAGAAGTAATTTTGGAGGGAATTTGAAATAATCAGAGAACAGTAAGCTTTTGTTTTAAGTTTTAACCACACCATCACAAATATCCTAAGAGATGGTTTTAAAGCTTAAAATGGAAATTGCTCCTTGGTTGAAAGCTTATATGCCAAGTGAAATTTCACTAAAGTAGGGGTTTATAAGTGCTGACAAGTCCTTAACTATAGTGAAGCTAAAAACATTACTATTATAAGAACACTACAGAAGCTATTAGAGCTCTCAAATTCCCCCTTCAGTGTTCACTTGCTAAAGAAAAGCACAGATATGCAACACGAGGATGGAAGAGGTGTTATTTTTCAGAGGTAAAGGTGAATGACATGTATAAAGTCACTTTGAGGTATTATAGGAATTCATCATATGATAGAGTTTCTTCTGTACCCATGGGAAGCAGGGACAAAATTTTTTAAAAAAGTGCAATGACATAGCTTTCTAGGACTCTGTTGGACTTCACAGACTTCACATTGTTTTATTAAAAGTGAACATCTGGCAATTTAATATCCCTATGTACTGGGATATAATACAAATTTAAGGGATTTTCTGACTTCCTGTTATGAGGTTAACTTAGTAATTGTGAGCACAAGCATAGAAAGGAAGTGCTAAGAAAAATGGATTGCTGATGGTCACATTACGTTCTGTGATCCAAAAACATTTTTTATTTCATGTATGTTTGTTTCAAAAGATCAGTCTTAGCTCTTTTGTTCATAAGGCAAGTGTAGAAAAAAATAATAACATTCTCAAGTTATCAACGATTTCCCCCTGTATCATTCATTTAAAATTACAAATTAGGGCTCAGCATTATATGCTTCATGAGTCAGGATGGACCAAGACTCTGTCTCTGAACCCAGTAGGCTTACTGACTTATTATTCCTATCCTATCTCAGCTATGTAGTTCAAGAAGAGGTATAGTTTAGCCTTATTGAATGCTTTGGGCTCATTCTGCTTTTGGTTTACCAGTAACTTCATTCACCTTTTCATAATACTCTAATATATCCACTCTATTCTCTCTTACATAAAGCAAACAACACACACACACACACACACACACACACACACACACACACACACACACTTAAAAAACAACAGAAAAAACTACCTTTCCCTCTTTATGTTAAAGGCCTCTTAATTATAGTTGGATAATATTCTCAATCCTTGAATCCTTTGTAAGAACTGTCAGACTTCCTATGGGAACACTATACAGGGTTATTTTAATAGAACTATAATGGGAAATAATGCAGTGGCAAAAATCTCTGAACTTGGTGAGAATTTCAAACAAAATAATAATTTAGTAGGAGATACATTTTTGAGATAAATAAATATTTTTGCTGATTTTTAAATTACCATATATAAAACCCTGTCTATTTTAGCATCTCTCTTTTTACTAGCTCTTCCCTTTCACAATCTAAGTATATGAAGACCCTTCAGACCTTCCCATATAAACAAGCAAAAAAGATGCTTTCCTCATATTTCCTCTTAAATCCTATACCCTGAACCCCTAGGGTGTTTTCCAAGTTTCTCATTAATTATAATTGTTTTATTTCTTAATGCACTCCAAGTTCAATAAATTGACTATGGCTATAGGTTATATTTCTTTGTTGCTATGTCTATCTCCCTTTGATTTGTAGTTTTGTACTTTTTTATATTATAAATTTATCTGTGTACTTGGGTCCAAAAATATTTTCATTGTAAATCTTCAATATCTAAAACAATGCATGCATTTTAGATGATCCTTAATAAATACAGGTTAAGTCATTTTGTTTCTTTGTCCAAGTCTATTTTTTATGGTTATACAGCTTGATGAATGATATTTTAGAAAAGTTTCATACACCTAATCTTCACCACCATTCTTCAAGATAGGTGTTCTGTCACATAATATCTGATGGAAACTGATAGAGGTACGATGAGGTTTGGATAAGAAATATCATCCAAAGGCTCATCTCAAAGGCCCATGTGTTGAAGGCTTGGTTGCAATGTAGCAATGATCAGAGGTGGGGCTTTTGGCAGGAGATTGGATTATGAGGACTCTGACTCCTCTGTGTATTAACCCACTAAAGGACTTACAGCTGATTGACTGTTGAGAGGAAGCAGAAACTGTAGGAGGTATAATCTAGCTAGAGAAAGAGAGTAAATGGAGTCATGCCCTTGGGAGAATGTATCTTGTCCCTAGTATTTGGGCACTCTTTCTCTTTTTATCCCTTTCCACCTTCATCCTCTGCTTCCTGCTATCAGGAGGTGAGCAGCTGTCCTTCCCCAAACCCTTTTGCCATGATGATCCAGCTCTCCTCACGCCAAAGCAATGGAAATAGCCTACAATTCTTTCCTCCTTTAAGTTATTTTTCTAAGTTATTTTTATAGCAAGAAAAAACTGACTAATGCAGATATAAGTAACTTAGCAAAGAACAAATATAAATAAACTGATACCCAATTTACATTTAATTTTGTCTGTTTCTAATCTCTACTTTCTTTTTAAAATACCACAGTAACTGAAAAGAGTAAGGGATGATAATCAATGCTGTTGTTTTCAAGCATCCTAACTACTGACCTTAATTTTTTTCTGTACATCTCCAACACCTGTTTGATATTGTTGAAACTTTAGATTAGAAAGGTTCCTCTTTGACTCCCTAGTCCAAAGATAAATTAACTATTCTCAGTGCCATTCCATATGACTTGAAAGTTACTGGTTAGTCAATTTGAATTTTACATTAACTAACTGAACCTGGACCATATTCACATTCATGTGCCTGCTGTGCTCTGAAGAATAAATTTTCTTAATATATGCATATACTAATATTGTATCGAATAGGAAATATAACTCAAAATGAAAATGAAAACCACCTCTCTATTATTTGCAATATTCATTCATTCATTCATTTGTGCTGGGGGTTGATCCCAGGAGCACTCTATTTCCAAGATACACTCTCAGCCTTTTTAAATTTTTATTGAAACAGGGTCTCACTATGATGCTAAGGCTGATCTAAAACTGTTATTCTCCTGTCTAAGCCTCCCAAGTACTAGGATTACAGGCAAGCGTCATTGATCCTGGATTAATTTGCAAATTTTTAAAAACTTGTTTCCTCTCATTTTTCTCTAGTTAACATGACACTACTCCACTTTTATTGTTGAATGAAGATTTTAATATTGCTTGAAGTAATAGTTTTTTATTTTGAATATACTCTCTATTATGCATGTGTGTGTGTGTGTGTATACGTGTGTGTGCATCTTTTAAAAATTATATTAGAGATAGATTAAATTCTGAGAGAAGGAGATAATGCTATAAAATTCTCTTAATTATTCCATAAAATAAAAAAAAAAACTTTAAATTCATGGGAAGTTTTGTTTTGTCTAGACAGTGGATATATTATAGGTAATGACTAAAGAGAGGTCAATGTGGTCCCAGTAGAGAAAGCAATTACTTTGTATTTTTGTTAAGTAACATCTGGCTTATTCCCTATCAGTTATAATGAAAAATCATTTAAACAAAGTGTCTAGTTTTTATAGCAATCATTAGGGCCTGTGAGTAAAGAGTATATGATTATATTTTTGCACCTTGCATATTTTAGATTGCACATAAGCCAAATAAATGTTTTTGATAACTGATACTTCTGGCAAAGGAAATGCTATTGAGGGAAATTTCACTGAGCAGATGAGGCTTCATAGAAGTGTGCAATTCCAGTTGGGGAGAATAGCAGGTGATAAGAAGCAAGGAAAGCTCTATTAAATAGCATTTACTGAGACTTCAATGCCCTTATGGAAAAAGGCCTAAGGAGGAAAGGTGGTAAAATTAATTGAGAAAAATAAGTAGATATCAGAGCAGGAAGGGCTATAAAATATGCAGATGTTTTATACTGTATAATTTACTGTGTGTGTGTGTTTGTGTGTGGGTACTAAGTCAGTGTTAAAGAGATCAAGCAAGGAAGCCGGGCATGGTGATGCAAGCAAAAAAATAAATGTTAGAGTCAGGATGCAAGAGGAACAGGGGTGCTGGCCACTTGCAGGGTGAATAGGCCAAAGGACATTCAAATACTGATTAAAAGAACCACTGAAAAGTGTTCCTATCAAGCAAACACATTGCTTGACACTATTTGGCTTGTCAGAGTTAACATCTGTAGACTATACAACTGTGGGATATTGAAGCATTTTAATGAATGTAGTGCTGGACTGATGTTGTATATCGGAAAGTTAATTGACAGTAATATAAAGTTTGAGGACTAAGATTACAATATTAGAATTTATCAGATTGTTATATTATGATTTTCATATTCAAAGATGAATAAGATTTGTTCTAGAGTATTGGCAGGAAGAATCTAATGGAAAAGATTATTGGAGAGGAGGTAAATGGTAAGACTGAAAGTAAAATACTAATTGTCCTTTGAATGGGGTTGATAGAGAGCCTGAAAATTTTGATATTATTCCGTATGGACAATGATAATAGGACTTGGGCAGAAGAGGAGTATGATATTGGGAGAAGTAAGGAAGGAGTTTAGTTTGAAAATGTTGTTCAAACTCCTATAGGGCACCTCAGTGAAGATTTTCAGAATTATGGAGCTAATATAATCTTTTTTGTTTGTTTGTTTGGTGTATATGTTTGAGAATTGTCAACTTATAAGAGATAATTAATGCAAATGATGTAGAATGAATTACAAATAGAAACTGAGAAAGGAAAAATATGTGGCCTTATGTATGAAACTATTTATAGTATTAGATTTTGGCAATATGTTTTCTTTTTCTTTCTTCCTTTACTTATTTATTTATTTATTGTTAGGAGAGTAGATACCTATTGATGCTTAAATAGTGTCATCACTTTCTGGGGGTTATTGTATTAGTCAGGTTACTAGAAGTTTGCAAATTTTGGAAAGAGTTGATGCTGCCCTCTTGAGTCCAAATTCCACAAGGCAGCAAGCTAGGAACTCAGTAGTTTCCATCTTGCAGTCTTCAGAATCCCTTCTTATTTGGGACACTTAGTAATTTTTTTGTAAAGCCTTCAACTGATTGTATGAGACTCCCCCACCCCTGTTATAGAGGGTGATTTGTCTTACTCAAATTGACTAATTAAAATGTTTATCATATCTAAAAAGAAAAAAGAAAAGAAATATATAGCAGCAACTAGACTTTTGTTTGACCAAACAACTGAAACAACTGCGTATTATATCCTATCATCTAATGTGACACATAAAATTAATCATCTCAAGTATCGTAAAACTTAAACCTTGCAAAAGAAGTGCCTCGTTACTAAGACAGATACTGTTTTAAAAATGATTGAAAAAATAATCAAAATGGTAAAAAAAAAATAATTTTATCAATAATATTAGCTAAATCACTGGTTTTATACACTTCTGAAATCAGGCATGATTTGCAATTAATGAAAATGGAAAATAAATAATATTTTAAGAATATTATATAAATTTAATTATACCTAGAAATTCTTTTAAGATTGGTTTTTTATTTCAGCATAATATCCTTAAAACCCATCCAAGTTTTGTATACTCCTATTGTTTCTTTTTACTAATAATTAGCTTTCCATGGTCTGGATATATTAAGTTGTTCAATAATTTGCCTGTTGAAGAACAATTTTTTCATTTTCTGTTATTTAATATGAACATATGTGTGCACATAAGTTTCCATTTTTCTAAGATAAAAGCCCAGGAGTGAGATCATTTGGTTTCAAGTGAATAATTTATTTGAAAACGCCATTTTTTTTTTTTTTTTTTTAAGAGAGGCTGTAAGCCGGGAGTGGTGATGGTGCATGCGTATAATCCCAACATTTGGAAGGCTAAGACTGGAGGATCCAGGTTCCAGGCCATCCTCAGCTACCTCGTGAGGCACTCTGCAACTTAGTGAGACCCTGTTTCAGAAAATAAAGAATAAAAAATAGGGCCGTAGGTATAGCTCGGAGATAGAATGCCTGAGTTCAATCCCCAGTACCGCAAAAAAGAAAAGAAAGAAAGGCTGTAGCGTTTTACTTCTAACACCAATATATGGGAAATGCAGTTTCTCCACATTTTATCCATTATGTGTGAATGTCAGTAATTTTGTTGTTGTTGTTTTAGTCATTCTAATAAATGAGTAATTTCTTCCATCACTTATCCACCAACTGGTCAACTTCAGGGAGAAGTTGACCAGTTATGTAGTCACACATTTTTTTTTTTAATCTTCATTTTTATACTAAGAATTTTATTTGCAAAGACCTTCTGTTTTGTGCCTTGTAGTGTTCTAAGTTTTTTCTTTTACTCAAGAAAAAATAAAAATAAAACAACTACTGCAAATCAAGGAAATTGTGTTTCCCGTCTGTTTAACTATGAAACTAAACCAATTTCTTTAGAGAACATTCCCTCTCTTCAGTCAAAAGAAGATAATTCAGGTAACAGTAGATAATTTTTACTCAATTGGTAAAATATCTTGGATATAAGAAAAATTTGGAGAGATAAAATCTTAATTATAGTCTATAATTTTATCCTCCTACATTATTGCTAGTATATATCATGAGCATCCAAGAAGGAAATACATTAACCAAAATGAACTACCCACTTCGAATTGCTCAATGCTTCAGAACAGTGAATTAAGCAACTCACAATAGTATCTTGGGAAATATTTCAGTAGAAATGATAATATTCAATTCATTAATAATATTTATAGTAGATCAGTATGATAGAATAGTCATTATCAAACATTCTTGCATTAGAATCATCTAGGCACTTGAGAGAAAAAAAA
>PVLC010048927.1:0-10608 GCA_004027655.1 Graphiurus murinus | reverse complement strand
GCGGGGGTTGGGGGGTGCTGGAATGAACGAGAGCTCAGGTCCAAAGCCGTGAGTTCTGACGGGAAGCGAGTCTGTGACCCGAGAGAGGCCGTCTTTTCTCCAGGGACATTCTCAGAAGTGTCCTGTGCAGACAGTGCACCTGCCCCTGGATAAGCCATCGGCCACAACAGCCCGTCGCTGTCACAGGGTGTCATGGCAGTCCGCCGTGCAACCCTCTCTCATCTCCTTACGAAAGTCTCGGGCCACCTGGCGGTCCACAGCCTGGGGACCTGCTCCCCAGGTCCTCACCAAGCCCTCTCTTGTTCCCGAGTTGTCAGTATTAGGACACACGTGATCATCAGCTGTAGGGAAACTGAGGCACGAATCGGCACGATCACAGGTCACGGGTGGGCGGAACGCAGGCCTCCTAACTCTCAGCACCCCGTGTTTCCTCCCCGCCCGCTCCCTCTGCCGAGGTGCATGTGGTTTTAGGGTGGCCAGTTTCTGGGCAGGCGGCTCTTGGCAGGTGCGGTGCATTCAACAAAAGCGGTTCTTCTGCATTTGTTCTGACCTGGTTTGCTTCTCAGGACAGCCAGACCCCCCCCTTCCAGCCCCGCCTTGAAGAATCTAAAACACACACACACACACACACACACACACACACACACACACACACACAGAGCACACATGCACACACGCACACACTTTTCTGCCAAGTGTAACGCCCACCCTTTTCTTCTCCCAGAGCTCGTCAGTGATGCCTTACCTTAGTGACGATCTCAGAGGCAGAGGCCCAGAGCTAGAGCACCTGAGGCGCCTCCTCGCAGCCCTCTCAGGACGAGCCCTGTTCTCTGCTTTCTGGGACACCATTACACGGAAGGCTCCTTCTCTCCGGGCTCTCAGTCACCTCGAGGACTACACCAATTGTCTCCTGCCGGTTCCCGTTCCGGCAGCTCCTCTTCCTCCCTCTTCTCTCAACTGGGCTCCCTTGCTGGCCTGTCCCGCTAGGGGCTCTTCCAGCACCTCTCTCTGTTCCCCTCCCTACCCACCTGTGGGTGATTGTTATTGGGGTACTGGTGGCTGAACCGAGGGGCATTCTACCCCCGAGCTACACTCCCAGCCCTTTTTATTTTTTTATTTTAAAACAGGGCCTTGATAAGTTGCTGAGGGTCCAGCTAAATTGCCGAGGCTGGCCTCCAACCCACGATCCTCCTGTCTTGGCCTCCCAAGTACTGGGATTACAGGTGTGTGTAATCCCACGCCCAGTTTCAACCAGGTTTTGTAAAACAGCATTAGTAGCCACAGGGAGTCCGCCGCAGCACAGGGATTTGTGCAGATGCGGGTGGGAACGGAAGGTAATCGGCAGGTGTCTCCACTTGCTCCAGAGCCCTGGCCCGGCTGTGCGGCCCCAGGGTCTTCCCGCAGCCTGGGGAAGCTCCGTGTGAAGGGACCAGATAATGACCTCTAGTGACTCTCCAAGGAGCCCCTAACCACAAGTCCATGCTTAATGAATGAATGAATGCTTCCAGTGAATGGCTACTGACGTTTGCTGAGTGGACATAAACCCTGGGCAATCACAAGAGAAGCTTTTTGAAAATACAGGCTCAAGCTGGGTGTGATGGCACATGCCCGTAATTCCAGTATTTGGGAGGCTGAGACTGGAAGACCTCAGGTTCAAGGCCGGCCTCAGCAACTTAGTGAGACCTTGTTGCAAAATAAAAAATAACCTAGGTTCAATCCCAGAACCACAAAAACAAACAAACAAAAACAGAGAGAGAGAGAGAGAATCTGAGCCAGAGCAGTAGTAAGTGCCTGTAATCCCAGGACTTGGGAGACTGAGACAGGCTAGGGAGCAGTAACTTAGAGAGACTCTGTCTCAAAATTAAAACAAAACAAAACAAAACAAAACAAAAAAAACACAAAAAAAAACAACTTAGAGAGACTCTGTCTCAAAATTAAAAAAAAAAAAAAAAAGAAATTTTAAAAAGGGATAGAACACCCCTGGGATTAATCCCTAGAACAAGAAAGAGAGAGAGAGAGAAAGAAAATATAAGAATCTGAGCCAGGGCAGTAGCACATGCCTGTAATCGCAGTCCTTGGGAGGCTGAGACAGGAGGTTCAAGGCTAGTGAGCAGTAACTTAGAGAGACTCGGTCTCAAATTAAAAAAATAAATAAATAAATAAAAAGGGATGGGGGTGTAGCTCAGAGGTAGAACACCTGTGGGTTTAACCCCTAGAATGAGAGAGAGAGAGACAGAGACAGAGAGAAAAGAGTGCAAGCAAGCCAGGCTCAGTGATACTATGCAAAGGCTGGCTGCACTGATGGGTGGAAAGTTCCGGAACTCTCCAAGTACTCTAGCCTGCAGCGGCCGGCGCAGGGCCCCACACAGGCAGGTCAGGAGCTGCACCTGTCCTCAGGGTCCTGGGCGGTCTAGGGAACACCTGAGTTAGAGGCCCCGAGAGGGTAGTGCATGGGGAGAGGATCCGGGAGCACTATGTGCTCCAGAGAGGCTTCCGTCCTCCCTCCTCCCTCCTCCCTCCTCCCTCCTCCCTCCTGGGGTTCCCGAGGAGGCTGGAGTGTAGGGTGTAGAGTAGCCATACCCAAAGCCACCTGCTCTGGAAGGGCAAGGGGATGTGTCCATTGCCCGGGAAACAGTGCCCAGGTTAGCCACAAGGAGGAAACTGCCCGTCTGCTAAGAGAACTTTCGGGAGCTAAGAGAGCTGGCTGGTGGAAGCTTCGGGAACACCCCAGAGGCTATCCTACCCAGGGATCCCTGGGGCTGGTGACCTGCAGGCTTGAAACAGCCCCTGCGGTCCCAGGTTCAGCGCCCAAGGCCTGCGGACGGGCTTCAGGGAGGACACTGTGCCTCCGGTCCAGCCTCCAGCAGGAGGGAGCCCAGGGGCCCATTGGCATCTGCGGCAGCTGCGACCCTGGAAACCCCCGCACGCACCCACTGGGGTCCCGGCTGGGAGGGAGGTGACAGGGTTAATCTACGGGCTAGGGGAGGTGGAGAGAAAGGCCTAGAAACTACCCAGCGAAGCCAACCAGATTAATAGAGGAAGAGAGAGAGAGAGAATGAGAGGAGAGAGGGGGGTAGGCCATTAGGAAGACAAAGAGAAAATCATGCTGGAGCAATAGAAAGGGAAATCTAATATCAACTAGGGAAAAATAAATGGAGATTAGGGCAAACAAATTAGCTTTAATGGGTTCGGTGCTAATACAAGAATAACAGCAGAGCCAGGGATGCTTTGAGGGGAAGATGGGAGGGCCGAGCGGGGCAGTCATGCAGGCCGAGAAGCCTGGCAGGGAGGGGCCGGCCGCGGGAGCCGGGGAGGGCAGAGGGGGAGACTGGGGTGCGTGGGCGGGCGGGGGAGGCGGCACCGGGACTCTGCCACTTTGGCAGGAAGGGGCTGGCGACCAAGGGGAGGGGTGGAAATAAGAGAGATCAAAGCGACTGGAAGAGACTGAGGGTCGGAGGAGTGAGCCCCAGAGCAGGAGAGCCTGGCCTGGAGCCCCCGCTTCTCCTTCCTCTTCTTTTATTTATTATTATTATTCGGGGAGAAGCTGACAGGGCAGGGGCAGGGGCGGGGAGGATTTGGATTTGTTCTCTGAAGGGGAAAAGAAGGCCCCATGAAAATGGAAACCTGGAGGAGGTGGGTTTTGGAAAGCACCCTCATCCTGTAGGTGGTGGGAGGGCGTGTTGGCTCCTAGGGAAGGTGTCGCTGCTGGCACCACGGCCACAAGGCCACCACCGGCCACCAGGGTGGACCCAGAGGTGGTGGGGATAGGAGCCCGGAGGCTTGGTTCGGCCGGTTCCACTGGACTTCCTGCCACAAAGGGTGGTTGTGAGACTGAAGTGGAAAGGTGCTTTTGTTTTATAGCGGTGATGGGTTGGGCTCACGCACAAAGCTGCTTGCAATCATTATTCCTGAGCAGTGACTAACTGGGGAGAGGGGCTGAATGAGGAGGAGAACCATCCCTTCCTCCCTCCCCTTGCTTCTCCTTCCTCTTCTTTTATTTATTATTATTATTATTATTATTATTATTATTATTATTATTATTATTAATGGGGTACTAGGGATTGAACCCAGGGACATTCTGCCTCTGAGCTCCAAATTCAGCCCTATTTTTAATTTTTTTTTTTCAGTATTGGGGATTGAACTCAGGGGCATTCTACCTCCTAGCAATTTTTTGCTTTATTCTTTTATTTTGAAATAGGGTCTTACTAAGTTGTGGAGGGCCTCGCTAAGTAGCTGAGGCTGGTGGCGAACCTGCGATCCTCCCGTCTTAGCCTCCCAAGCACTGGGATGACAAGCGTGCGCCACCATGCCTGGCCTTCCTCTTCTTTTAGATCCAACATCGGTGGCGATGTACCTGCCAACTTTGGTCCTGTCCCAGCTATCACCAAATCCAAAGGAAATCTGTTTATCCATCCGCTGTCTCTCTCCCTCTGGCCCTACCCTCTCCGTGTCAGAGACAAAGAACAGTGCTAAGACTTCAGACGCAGCCATCTTCTGCAAGGGCAGTCTAGGAAATCAAACGTCTTATCCCACGGGGAGACACTCTTAGATTTGCCTGAACTGCAGACTTATAGGAAACGCTGAGCTGGATTCAGCCTTCCTGGTTGTATCGAGGGGCATGAAGGGCTTGTTGGAAGAACGGAGCCCAAAAGACAAGGAGAAGGCATTCCCAAGGCCGGCTGGGAGTGAATGAATAACCACCTAGTCATGCGGGTCCAGGGAGGGGGGAGAGAGACGGCGGTATTTCCTGCCCCTCTAGGCCTCCAGAACCCAGCCTTTTCTCATCAGGAAGGATTCTGGAAGAGTGGGAATCCAAAACAATCCAGGCAGGAAGAGGACAGACGGGAGCCAGGCATGGTGGTGCACGCCCGTCATCCCAGTACTTGGGAGGCTGAGACGGGAGGATGGAAGGTTCAAGGCCAGCCTCAGCAACTTAGCAAGGCCCTGTTTCAAAATAAAAAATAACAAGATCTAGGGGTGTAGCTCGGAGGTAGAATCCTTCTGGGTTCAATCCCCCCCACACACAAAAAGAAGAAGAAAAAGAGAGGGGCAGATGGGGTGGGGGAGCTTTTTCACTTGCTAAGAAATGAAAAATTAAATTGAAACTTTACAGAAAGAACCTTCCATAAAACTATAACCTCTAAGAGGGTGGAGACACTCCTCTCTTCTCTCCTCTTCCTCCTCCTCCTCCTCCCCCTCCTCCTTCTTTTCTCTCCTCTTTCCTCTCTCTTTCTCCTTCTCTCTCCTCTCTCCCCTCTCCTCTCTCTCTCTCTCTTTCTCTCTTTCTCTCTCTGTCTCTCTTCTCTCTGTCTGTCTGTCTCTCTCTCTCTGTCTCCCACCCCCCTCCCCTATTGCTAAAGTCTGGAGCAGGGCCCAGCACACAGGAAGTGGTTGTTATGACAATGGCACCCGTTTCTGGAAGGCCTCCTGAGGACCAGGCCTTTGTTTCATAAGAGGAGAGTTAGAGCTGGGTGCGGTAGCCCGAGCCTATAATCCCAGTACTTGGGAGGCTAAGTCAGGAGAGCAGGTTCAAGGCCAGACTCAGCAATTTAGTGAGGCCCTCAGCAACCTTACCAAGACCCTGTTTCAAAACTAAAAAAAAAAAAATTAAATTAAATTAAAAGCACTAGGGGTGTAGCTAGGGTGTAGAATGACCCTAGGCTCAATACCAAAAAAAAAGGTGTATCAGAGGAAAGTGAGCTCAAGCCAAGCTCACAGGCTAGAGATGAAGCAGAGGTTTTCTCATCTCTACCCTACATTGCTTCAGAGACCAAAAATAAATGAACACATGAACCGCATCTGTGCATCAGAACCAGAGTTCAGACTTGAAGGCTGTGGCGGGCCTCCGTTTGGGCCTCCGCTTGGGCTTCTGTGAGGGACCAATAGAGGCTGTAGTTTGGTAGCAGGGCTCCTGTCCTGCTTCACTTGGTTCATGTCAGCGCAGCTGACCATCCAGATTCCAGAGTCAGCCTCGCTGGTCTCCCAGTGACCGCTGGGAGGAACCATCCTTGGAGGCCCGAGCCCCAACCCCGAGCTCCCTGGACCTTTCCTTTAGATGCCTAAGTATCTAAGTTCTCCTCCAGCTCTGGGAGCCATGGCTGCTTCCAGCAGCTGCTACGAGCAGCAGATCCCTCATGTAAAATGCCTGCGCTCAGAAGGGTTTCACACGCTTGTAATTCCAGCATTTGGGAGGCTGAGACAGGAGGATTGCAGGTTCGAGGCCAGCCTCAGCTACTTAGTGAGGCCCTCCACAACTTAGTGAGACCTTGTTTCAAAATAAAGAATAAAAAGTAAGGCTGAAGGTGTAGCTCAGAAGTAGAATGCCCCTGGGTTCAATCCCCAGTACCACAAAAAAAAAAAAAAAAAAAAGGTTTGGTATTTCAGATCTTTTTTTTTTTTTTTTTTTTTAAATATTGCATTTACTTATTGAGATCTCTTGAGGCTGGGACCCAAGTCTAAGCGTGGCATTCACCCGTGTTGCAGCTACATGTTGCAGCCATCACCTGAGGGTACTTTTATCCAATCTGTTTATGCACCTGGGTTTTGACGGCCACCTGTCTCAAAGCTGACATGCTAGGTGTCACGTTGGTGCTCCAGAAGCTTCAGATTTGGAGTTTGGGGGTTAGGCATGTGCAACCTGCATCTCAGAGTTACTTCGTTTCATCCTTCATGTTCTTCTATTCCTCCAACACCCAGACAAGCAATTCCTTGCGTGAAAGCCCCTTTGTTGAAATACCTAGAGATAAGTTTCTGCCTTCTGACCATGCCCTCACTGATGGATGCTCCATACCAGAAGAAGTCTGAGGAAACAGGATTCCAAGACTGGATTCATCATGTCCTTGGCCTTCAATATGGAGAACCAGAAATTAGTTTATTATCATTATCATTAGTAGTAGTATTAGTAGTGCTGGGGATTGAACTCAGGGACATTCTACTTCTGAGTTACACCTCCAGCTCTTTTTATTTTTTGAATTGTGAAACAGAGTCTCACTAAATTACTGAGGGTCTCGCCAAGTAGCTGAGGCTGTCCTTGAACCTGTGATCCTCCTGTCTCAGCCTCCCAAGTACTGGGGTTACAGGCGTGGGCTGCCCGTTTAAGTCAGTCATCACACAGTCAGTAAAACCGGAACTGGCGTTGGGGCACCCCTGGAATCCTGGTACTTGGGAAGCTGAGGTTGGAGGACTGCAGATTCGAGGCCAGCATCCGCAGCTTAGACTTGGAACTGAGAGTTCCGAGGACGTGCAGAAGCCCACAACAGAGAGCGCGGTGAAAGGTGGTAGAGGATGAGCCAGGGGCAGCCTCTGTGCACCCATGGCACCAGCCAACCCCAGAGGAGGGGCCTCTTTATCCCCTGAGAGGTCTCCAATAGGGAGCTGAATACAAAAGTGGCAAGAAGCTGGGCGTGGTGGCACACGATTGTAATCCCAGCATTTGGGAGGCCGAGACCCGAGGATCTGGGTTCGAGGCCAGCCTCAGCTACTTAGTGAGGCCCTCCACAACTTAGTGAGACCCTGTTTCAAAATAAAGAATAAAAAATAGGGCTGGGGGTGGAGCTCAGAGGTAGAATGCCCCTGGGTTCAATCCCTAGTACCACAAAAAAAATTAAAAATAATAAATAAATATATGTGGAAGGAAGGCTGAGCTAGAGGTACCTGGGGTGCCTACTGTACCACCAGAAGATAGGTAATAGATAAAACAGGCGCACACCTGTAATCCCAATGCTTGGGAGCCTGAAACAGGAGGATCACAGGTTCCAGGCCAGCCTCAGCAACGTATGCAGACCCTGTGTCAAAATTAAAAATAAAAAGGGCTGGTGGGGGGAGTGTGTAGCTTGGAGGTAGAGTGCTTTGGATTCAATCCCCGGTACCAACAAAACAAAAACTCAAAACGAATAGCAAGAGTGGGGTCACCAAGAACAGTCACATAAAGTGTGTGTGTGTGTGTGTGTGTGTGTGTGTGTGTGTGTGTGTGTGTGTTTTGCTGGGGATTGAACCCAGGAGCCTTCCACTTCCAAACGTGATTTTTTAGTTTGAAATAAGATCTTGTTAAGTTATCATGTGCTGGTCTTGAGCCTTTGATCCTCCTGTCTCAGCCTCCCAAGTACCCGGATCACGGGGGCGTTCGTTAACTACCACACTCGGCTGGCACCGGGATTCCAGAAAAGCCTACAGGGGGCGGACAGACACCATGGAAAAAGTGATGGAAAAGAAAGCCCCTAAAATCCTGACGGTACAAGGAGCCAGGAGACGAGCTTGTCATGGAAACCTCTTGAAAAAGGAGGACTCAGAAGCCTGCACCCACCACCGGGGTGGGTGCACCGGGTTTTGGAGCACTTGTGGAGCCAGAGGCAGGAGAGAAAGTATAGAAAAAGGGACCACCAGTATGGCGCCTTCTTAACACATCTGATTGAAGACGACAATAGGAAGAGAGTTTCATAGTCAAGAATAATTGCTTTGTTTTGTTTTGCTTTTCAGGCAGAGGCTGAGGAGGCGGCGTAGATTAATTTAATTGCCTCTGTAGATCCAGAGGAAGGACCTAGTAGAAAGGGAAAGATAAACAATACAAAAGAAAGCCGGGCATGGTGGTCCATGCCTGCAGTCCCAGTACTTGGGAGGCTAAGACAGAGGATGGCAGGTGTGAGGCCTTTATACCCACGAGACCCTGTTTGAAACTTAGTGAGATCCTGTTTCAAAATTTTAAAAAAAGTAAAATAGGGCTGGGAGTGTATCTCGGACGTAGAAGGTCCCTGGGTTCATTCAATCCTCAGTATCACAAAAATAAAATAAAAATACAAACCAAGAGCAATGACCACAACACGCTCCAGGAGGATAATTTCCGGAGCAGGGTTTCAGACCAGGTAGAACATGAGGCCTGGCTGAGAAACGAGCCGGAAACAGGAGCAGCAGCGCGGCCTTGCTGCCCTCTCTTCTCCGGAGTCTCCTGGGAGGATTCTCGGAAGACCCGGAGATGCCAGGAGTCACACAGCCAGCTGGATGCCACGCCGACAGCAGATCCATGGTGCTGCAGTCCAGCGCCGCAGACAGGAGCGAGCGAGGTTTTGTCCTACCTAGTCCAGGGGTCTGTGTGTCGGGACAACGCATGACTTCTTGGAGGTGGAGTGGCCTGGTGTGCAGGTGTGGGGCCCACCCAGACCTCCCCAAATGGTCCCTTGGGCCCAGACCTCCCCAAATGGTCCCTTTGCCGCAGAAGACATTTCTGGACAGCAGGCTCCAGGGAGAACTTCAGATCCTTGTACTGTAAGCTAAGTCCTCTCCAACCCAGGCAAGTGAAGAAATAGAAGCCACCAGCATGGCGCCTTCTTAACACATCTGGTTGAAAACAATAGGAAAAGAGTTGTTTTGTTTTGTTTTTGCAGTACTGGGGATTGAACTCAGAGTCATTCTACCTCTGAGCTACACCCCCACCGCCCCCCTATATTTTCTTCTTTATTTTGAAACAGGGTCTCACTAAGTTGCGGAGGGCCTCACTAGGTAGCTGAGGCTGGCCTCGAACCCGGATCCTCCAGTCTCAGCCTCCCAAATGCTGGGATTACAAGCGTGGGCCACCACGCCCGGCTAGGAAGAGAGTTTCATAGTCAAGAATAATTGGCTCCGCGCTCAGAAACCTGCTTACATCCGGCCAGGTGGTCTGGTCGAATCTTCCTCCTCCACACCCACCTGCCTCCCCCACAGCCCCGCAGACATGCAAAGGGGCTTAGCTTACGAAGCTTCAAACCTCTTCCTGGTTTACACCTTACCCCACTCCACCTCTCGCCCAGCCAGGGGCTCCTACCCATGGCTGGTTTCCGGCCTCAAGACCCACCGGTCCCTGGTGCAGAGCCGCATGGAAAGGGGTTAGGCCCAGTGGGCGCCAGGCCCTCCCCGGGGCAGGAAGGAAGCGTGCACCCACCTCTGGGCATCCGATGGTGAGCCGGTGACTCACCTAGAGGAGTCCACTCCCCCACACCGGACACAGGAAAGACAAAGGTCCTTCCATCGCAGGGACCCGGTTCAAAACCTCAAACAATAGGAGGCCCCTTCATATGCGGCCAGCTGGCCCTCTCCTGCCTGTCTTGAAGCCACAGAGAATGCCATTCCACTTCAAAGCACCAACACCCTTGCAGGGAGCGGTTCCCTGCTTCCTTGATATGGAAAGTTCTTCCTTTAATGACTCCCTGGTCATTTCTCCCTCCCCCTTGCTACCTCTCTCTGACCCCTTACAGCTCCCTCACCCCAAGAGGCTAGTCTTAACCTCTTTCCAGAAACATCTTCCTCTGCATGGCGGTCCCCAATTTTTCTGATTGTATGCCCTTGAAAAGATAAAGCATCTTGAGGGGCAACACACCTGCCCTGTTCGGGGACCGGTCCCCAGTTCTTTGTACCTGAGGCATGACTGGCCCTTGGTTAACGTGTGTCCACTTCAAAAAAAATGAAAACCGTAGTGTACAAATGATGACTAGTATTCTCAGGGAAGGCTGGATGAGGTGGGACTCTGCAGAGTTATTCTCTTTGAGTTTTCTTTACCAGGGCCAGGTGGAGTGGCCCTTGTCTATAATCCCAGTAATTGGGAGGCTGAGACAGGAGGATCACAGGTTTGAGGACAGCCTC
>PVLC010048926.1:0-10605 GCA_004027655.1 Graphiurus murinus | reverse complement strand
TTTTTTTTTTTTTTTTTTTTTGCAGTACTGGGGATTGAACTCAGGGGCATTCTACCTCTGAGCTATACCCCCAGCCCTATTTTTTATTCTTTAGTTTGAAACAGAGTCTCACTAAGTTGCGGAGTGCCTCACTAGGTAGCTGAGGCTGGTCGCGAACCTGGATCCTCCGGTCTCAGCCTCCCGAATGCTGGGATTACAAGCGTGCACCACCACGCCCGGCCCCAGCCCTATTTTTTATTCTTTATTTTGAAACCAGGTCTCATTAAGTTGCGGAGGGCCTCATAAGTAGCTGAGGCTGGCCTCGAACCCGGATCCTCCGATCTCAGCCTCCTGAATGCTGGGATTACAAGCGTGCACCACCATGCCCAGCTCACACACTAATTCTTTAGTGAATGAATTCTGAAGGACTTTCGTTTTACATGTATTTATCTCTGCTCTCTCTTCAACCTCACTCCAGCGAGAGTAAAAGAAAGCATAAAGCCAAAGAGAAAAGGCAGAGTGATAGAAACCCAAAGCAAGCAGAAGAAAGAACTAGTAAGAATTAGAGCAGAAAATGATTTAAAAAAAAAGTTAGAAAAGCAATACTGAAAATCAGTGAAATAAAAAGTTGGTTTTTTTTGTGGTACTGGAGATTGAACACAGGGCCATTCTACCTCCGAGCTACACCCCCAGCCCTATTTTTTATTCTTTATTTTGAAACAGGTCTCACTAAGTTGTGGAGAGCCTCACTAAGTAGCTGAGGCTGGCAGCAAACCTGCAATCCTCCTCTCTCAGCCTCCAAAGTACTAGGATTGAGAGTGTGTGCCACCACTCCTGGCTCAAAATAAAAAGTTGATTCTTTAAAAATATCAAAGCCAGCCGGATGTGGTGGTCCATGTTTGTAATCCCAGCATTTGGGAGGCTGAGACTGGAGGATCCAGGTTTGCGGCCAGCCTCAGCTACCTAGTGAGGCACTCTGCAACTTAGTGAGACCCTGTTTCAAAATAAAGATGAAAAAATAGGGCTGGGAGCCGGATGTGGTGGTGCACACTTGTAATCCCAGCATTCAGGAGGCTGAGACCAGAGGATCCGGGTTCAGCTACCTAGTGAGGCACTCTGCAACTTGGTGAGACTCGGTTTCAAAATAAAGAATAAAAAATAGGGCTGGGGGTGTAGCTTGGAGGTAGAATGCCCCTGAGTTCAATCCCCAGTACCGAAAAAAAAAAAAAATAGGGCTGGGGGTATAGCTCAGAGGTAGAATGCCCCTGAGTTCAATCCCCAGTACTGCAAAAAAAAAAAAAAAAAAATCAAAGCCAGCCGGGCGTGGTGGTGCACACTTGTAATCCCAGTACTTGAGAGGCTGAAACAGGAGGATCGCAGATTCGAAACCAGCCTCAGTTACTTAGTGAGGCTCTCTGAGACCATATTTCAAAATAAATAACAAAACATAGGGCTTGGGGTGTAGCTCAGAGGTGGAATGCCCCTCGGTTCAATCCCCAGTACTGCAAAAAAAAAAAAAAAAAAAAAATCAAAGCCAGGCACGATGGCACACTCCTCTAATCCCAGTACTTGGGAGGCTGAGACAGGAAGGTCACAGATTCGAGGACAGCCTCTCAATTTAGTGAGGCTCTCAGCAACTTAGGAAGACCTTCAGCAACTTAGTGAGACCCTGTTTCAAAATAAAAAGGGCTAGGGGTATAGCTTAGAGGTAGAATGCCCCCGGGTTCCATCCCCAACACACACACACACACACACACACACACACACACACACACGAAAGAAAATAAAACAACTCCTTGAAAGTAGCCATGTTATTCCAGGTACTGAAACCAAAGACTCACTTCCCTTTGCTGATGTTCATAAAGAAGACATCATAAGATGTAGTACACAACATTCTCAATGGCGTCCTTCAGCAAACGCAGCAGTAACTTAACGAGATGTTCTCAGCATCCCCTCAGCACAGGTCAATGTGCCAAAGCAAATGGAACTCCATGCCTCTGGCTTAATCCAAGAGTGTTCTCAGGACGAATGGACATACCACATATTTTTCATGAGAATTTCTGTAACTTTCAGCCGTGTGTCTCCCCCCCACCCTTTTTTGTGGTACTAGGCTTTGACCCCAGGGGCATTCTACCTCTGAGCTACACCTCCATTTCTATTTTCATTTATTTATTTATTTATTTATTTATTTATTTATTTATTGCGGTACTGGGGATTGAACTCAGGGGCATTCTACCTCCGAGCTATACCCCCAGCCCTATTTTTTATTCTTTATTTTGAAACAGGGTCTCACTAAGTTGCAGAGGGCCTCACTAGGTAGCTGAGGCTGGCCGCAAACCCGGATCCTCCCGTCTCAGCCTCCCAAATGCTGGGATTACAAGCGTGCACCACCACGGTTCTTCTTTTTATTTTGAAACAAGGTCTCACTAAGTTGCTGAGGCTGGCCTTGAACCTGTGATCCTTCTCTCAGCCTCCCAAATACTGGGATTACAGGTGTGCACCACCGTGCCCCACTGTCTTCTATTTTTAGTTGGGTCCTTGTCTGTTTAAATCTCAACTGAGCTCTCAGGGAGCATCAGGAGAGGGTGTGCAAGTTTCTTTTACTGCAACTTCTTCCCCTGACGCTGTACTGCTCTGTCCCCCCCAGCCCTTACTGTGATTCTCAGCCAGAATTCTGCATTTAAGGAGCTCTCAAGTCACTACAGCATTACTGATTCTTCAAGATTCTGCCTGATTCTTCCCCAAGGATCCCTAAAATGGAGAAAGTGCTGAGGACATAACTCAGGAAATATTTGTGGCATAGATCTAAGTGACAAGAAATTGTTGGAAATGGGGACAGTAAAGAATCCTCATAGCCGGGCGTGGTGGCACACACCTGTAATCCCAGTACTTGGGAGGCTGAGACAGGAGGATCACAGGTTCATGGCCAGCCTCAGCTACTTAGTGAGATCCTGTTTCAAAAATAATAAGTAAAAAGGGGTTAGGATGCAGTTCAGAGGTAGAACACTCCTAGGTTCAATCCCCAGTAACACACTCACGTGTGCATACACACATGCGAACACACACACACACATGCGAACACACACACACACACACACACACACACACACACACACACACTCCTCTTGTTCTTCCCTCTGCGCTGCTTCTGAGAGGCCAAGCCAAAGGCTGTTGCAAGCTGTGTCATCTAAAGTGATGTCTGAAGCCAGGCATGGTGGTACATGCTTGTAATCCCAGTACTTGGGAGGCTGAGATGGGAGGATCGAAAGTTAGAAGTCAGCCTCAGCAACTTAGTAAGGCCCTTTGCAACTTAGAGCTAGGGGTGTAGCCTGGAGGTAGAAGGTCCCTGAGAGGTAGAAGGTCCCAGTACCACACACACATACACACACAAAAAAAGTGATGTCTGTACTTGGTTGGTTAAGTCATCTTGACATTTCCTTTCACAGATAAGCGGCTCTAGGGCAGGGGAGACCAGGTAGGTAAGAAAATAAACTTCTTGTTTGAGTTGTTTTGTTTTTCCTTGTCAGTGCTGGGGATTGAACCCAGGCCTCTCACAGGCTGGACAAGCACTCTACCCCCGCCCGTTGTTCAAGCTGATGAACGTGAATCTTCAGTCTATTTCAGTTGCAGCAGTCACATTTGCCTTCCAGGACACTTTCTCTGAGCTTACCTGTTGTGCTGTAGGGACAGAGGAACCCCAAGCCTCAACTTTGGCTCAGCTCCAACTCTGGTCACAGGTCCCTTCTGTAACAGTTTGGGGTATCACTGTGGGCTTTTGTTCTTAGCTAGTTTAGGGAAAACACTAGCCAGAACTGCACTGCTGCAAGCTTAAGTTTTATTATTACAGGTAGAAAGGGGGACAGAGCAAATTAAAGCACTACATCAGAGGTGAAGCAGTGAAGGGCCTTGAAAGTAAGACAGGGAGGTCTTTGAACATATACATTTTTTATAAGAATTCAGTTGCCTTTTCCCCACCCTGCTTAGTCAATAGTCTTCTTTTCCCACCAAAAGCAGGTACAGACCCACCAGTTCTCTCTGCTGTGTAAGCCTTTTCCGTTGGTCTTTGTTTATTCTTACACGGACAGATAGATCTTCACATTACTGATCAGAATGTGTTCTTGGTTAGCAAAGTCAGGGGGCTGCATGGTAGAAGCTCACTTTGTTTTTTATTTTTACTCTTAAAGTTTAAAGCATGTATCATCCACCTATGTCCTTGGTGAGCTCTCAGCTTCTCCTTATCTCTATCTGCTAGAAGTTACTTACGTTGAAAACTTGTTTTATAGAAAGACACAGAAATGTAGTTTTTAAAGTATGGAGGTTTGGGGTTGTAACTATTTTGTGTTATTAGTAATTAATATTGGGTTAATAGAGCTTGCTTTATCATCTTTTAACTTTAGTTTAAACTGTTGAGAGAGTCTATATGATTCTTTTCTAAGTGCAGGTGTCTGTGTTTTTAACATTCAGTGTTCGGCTGGGCTAACAGCCAATTTTTAGCTGACCAAGGTCAACCTTGACTGCGGCTCTTGGCTGACAGCTTAGAGACAGAGAAAAAGATTTTATTGTTCTAAGTATGAAAGCTTGTTTTTATTAGCAATTAATACAGGCTCAATCCCCATCACTTCCACTACTCAATTACCTGCATTCACAGGTGTGTGCAGCCCTGGGCCCAGGCGGGTGGGAGGGCATGCATCCAGGGCTGACATGGCCCTCTGCCTGTCTGAGCCTTCAGAAACTTGTTGAGCTTGAGGAATCAACTCTGATCCAGTAAAGTACTTAAAGCTCGGGAACTTTTGGTCATTGCTCAGTGAAAGTCCTCTGCTGAGTTCTAGACCCTCTGCCATTTCCCCTGCCTGCTCTCACACAGGCCCAGCCCTGCTCAGGGGCCTGCAGAACCAAACCTCTCCCTACCTCCTGATTTCCAACATGTGTATGAGGAGTGGGGTGAGGGTGAAATGGGTTGCAGGAGGAAGGACAGATGTGGTTTAAAGGAAGCAGTACAAGAACAGTATTAAAAAGCACTTATGCTCTATTTTAGAACTTTGTCCCAAAGGGCTTTGAGATGGAAAACCGTTCCATTCAACCAAGGAAGTTAAAATCCCTAAAATGACCTGATTGGCACAGTGGATACTACAGGACACTGACATCATTTCTGTTTTTCAACTTGAACAATTCATGTTGTTGGTACGAAAGGGAAACACCTTTAAAAAAAAGTTGATTTTCTCTTGTAGCTGTAGCTAGCACAAAACTCAAACCATTAAGCCCACTTTATCTTCTTTTTTTGCACTAGTTTATATCCGGGTGTGGAATATTCTATACAATTTAATTTGCCCTAAATGTGGTTAGACTTTTTTTTGTGTGTGTGGTACTGGTGATTGAACCCATGGGCATTTTACCACTGAGCTACACCCCAGCCCTATTTTAGTGCTTCACCATGCCCAGCTCCATTTTGACAATTTTATTTTTTTTTATTTTATTTTATTTTTTTTTTTGCGGTACCGGGGATTGAACTCAGGGGCATTCTACCTCCGAGCTACACCCCCAGCCCTATTTTTTTATTCTTTATTTTGAAACCGAGTCTCACTAAGTTGCGGAGTGCCTCACTAGGTAGCTGAGGCTGGCCGCGAACCCGGATCCTCCGGTCTCAGCCTCCCGAATGCTGGGATTACAAGCGTGCGCCACCACGCCCGGCCATTTTGACAATTTTAAAGATCTATTTAAAGTATATTAAGAATATAAAGGCTATTTTTACATTGCTTCAATTCTATGATGGGCAAAGCACCAACTTCTCAAATTCAACAAAAACAAACCCTCCTTTGTTGGTCAAATTTTAGCAGTGGTTTTAACTTCTTCCATCATAGTTTTTTAAATCTTTTTTTTTTTTTTTTTTTTTTTTAATCTCCTTTCAGGGGGATAGTAAGGGCCCTGAAATAGCTAAAAATACAAAGGGGAAATCAGAAGCAGCTAGATCACCAGCTATTTGAGCCTTATCTTAGGAAAGTCCTCCTCACCCTTTCATTTCCAACTTGGGACCTGGCACAGCAAGTGCTCCACCACTGCTATGTCCCCAACACTTTTTTTTTGCGGTACTGGGAATTGAACTCAGGGGCATTCTACTTCCGAGCTACACCCCCAGCCCTATTTTTTTTATATTCTTCATTTTGAAACCAGGTCTCACTAAGTTGCAGAGTGCCTCACTAGGTAGCTGAGGCTGGCTGTGAACCCAGATCCTCTGGTCTCAGCCCTATTTAATTAATTTTTATTTTTGTACTGGGGATTGAACCCAGAGGAATTCCATTGCCAAGCTACATCCCTAGCCCGATTTTAATTCTTATTTGGAAGCAGGGTCTCACTAGGTTGCTGAAAGCCTCTCGAAGTTGCTGAGGCAAATTTGAACCTGCAATCCTCCTGTCTCAGCCTCCCAAGTACTGGGATTACAAGCGTGTGCCACTACGCCCGGCTTTTTTATTTTTATTTTTTGTGGTAGTGTGGATGGAACCCACAGACATTCTACCTGCAAGCTACACCCCCAGCCCTATTTTTTATTTATTTGAAACAGGGTCTAAGTTGCAGAGGGCCCAAGTAGCTGAGGCTGGCTGCGAACCTTCGATCCTCCTGTCTCAAGCTTCCCAAGTACTGGGATTACAAGCATGCACTACCCCGGGTCCGAGTTTATTTATGTTGAAAGAGAGTCTAAATTGCTGAAGGCCTTGCTAAATTGCCGAGTCTGGTCTCGAACCTGTGATACTCCTCTCAGCCTCCCAAGTACTGAGATAACAGGAATGTACCATCATGCCCTTGCTAGACCCTGTCTTAAAAAATAAGCAGGGAGTGGTGCACGCTTGTAATCCCAGTACTTGGGAGGCTGAGGCAGGAGGATCCGGGTTTGTGGCTAGCCTCAACTACTTAGTGAGACCCTGTTTCAAAACAAAGAAAAATAGGATGGGGGTGTAGCTCGGAGGTAGAATGCCCGAGTTCAATCCCCAGTATCACAAAGGGAAGGAAGGAGGGAAAAAGGGAGGGAGGGAGGGAGGGAGGGAGGAAGGAAGGAAAAAAATAGGACTGGGGGTGTAGCCTGGAAGTAGAATGCCCCTAGGTTCAATTCCCAGTACCAAAAAAACAAAAACCAAGAAACACCCAACACGAACAAAATACAAAATAAAGAATAAAAAATAGAGCCGGGCATGGTGGCGCACGCTTGTAATCCCAGCATATGGGAGGCTGAGACTGGAAAATCTGGGTTCTCAGCCAGCTTCAGCTACTTAGTGAGGCCCTCCGCGCAACTTAGTGAGACCCTGTTTCAAAATAGAGAATAAAAAATAGAGCTGGGGGTATAGCTTGGAGGTAAAATGCCCCTGAGTTCAATCCCCAGTACCGCAAAAAAAAAAAAAAAAGGAATAAAAAATAGGACTGGGGGTGTAGCTCAGAGGTAAAATGCCACTGGGTTCAATCTCCAGTACTGCAAAATGAATAGATAAATAAAAGGGGCCAGGCATCATGGCATGCCTCTAATTCTTATAGTTGAGAGGTTGAGACAGGATTGCAGGTTTGAGGACAGCCTCAGCAAGTAGTGTGACCCTCATCAACCTAGTGAGACCATTTTCAAATAAATAAAATGGGCTGAGGGTGTAGCTCAAATGGTTGGACATGAATCATTTCAGCCCTTTTCCCTCACTTTGACATAAAATGCAAATGCCTACTTCATATATAAGGGTAGTCTGGGTGGTCTTTGGTTAAATGTATAGTCAAGCAATAAGTATAAGTGATATCAGCTCCCTCATTTTTCTGGGGAGAGGGTATCTACCATCCGGAAAGACAGGGCAGGTTTGGGTAAGGAATAGGTTCACAGAAGGTAAAATTGAGGCTTCATCTTTTACTTGGTGTCTGTACTGCTGACCGGTAGTCCAGCAAACTCACAAAGTGCGTACACCCACAGGTACAGAGGAGCGGCTTAAGGTGAAATTAAAAACAAAAGCATTTCTATACCATGTAACAAATTATGGCTTTTTGGGGGGTTTTTTTGGTCACTGAGTTTTGAACCCAGGGGCATTCTACTTCTGAGCTACACATCCAGCCCATTTTGTTTTTGTTTTGAAACTGGGTCTCACTATGTTGCTGAGTCTTACTAAGTGGCTGAGGCTGGTCTCGAACCTCTGATCCTATTTCAGCCTCCCAAGCTCTGGGATTACAGGTGTGCACCACCACACTTCAGCTTCTTTATGCTTTTTTCTTTCTTTCTTTTTCCCCAGTACTGAACCCAGGGGCATTTTACCTCTAGCTACAATCCCAGTCCTATTTTTTTTTTTTTATTCTTTATTGAAACAGGGTCTAAGTTGCAGAGGGCCTAATTAGCTGAGGCTAGCCTCGAACTCAGATCTTCCAGTCTCAGCCTCCCAAGTACTGGTATTACAAGTGTGTGTCACCACGCCTGGTTCTCTTTATGCTTTTTCACAATATAATTGGCTTGCATTTGTATAAAGGATCTTCTTTGCCAAGTACTCAATCAAAGAACTTAAATTCGCCATTCTGGAATAACAAGTATGCAACACTAGCAGGAGGAATGCATCTTCCCATTTGCCAAGCACAGTGCCGATCTTCAAGAAACTTTCAAAACAAGCAGTGAGGCTCTGGCTGACTCCTGCTCCATCTACAAATACTCAAGCCCTCCCTTCATGTAGCTCTTAGCTACTGAGGGCTACCCAGTTCCCTAACCTTCCCTGTGCCTTAAACTCACCTATTTCACCTGTTCTTTGCTTTCTCATTTCTATTCATATCAAAACTTCCTTTCTCAAAGAAGGGGAGCGGGTAGGGCTTCACTTTAGGTAAAAAATGTCAGACCACACCATGGGAGAAGACAATATAGTATACTGAAAACTGTCATACATTAAGAACTTTTAGTAAGTCGGGCGTGGTGGCGCATGCTTGTAATCCCAGCATTCGGGAGGCTGAGACCGGAGGATACAGGTTCGCGGCCAGCCTCAGCTACCTAGTGAGGCACTCCACAACTTAGCGAGACCCGGTTTCAAAATAAAGAATAAAAATAGGGCTGGGGGTGTAGCTCGGAGGTAGAATGCCCCTGAGTTCAATCCCCAGTACCGCAAAAAAAAAAAAAAAAAAAAAAAAAAAAAAAAGATAACTTTTAGTATTGAGTGTTTAGCTTAAGAAATTGGACTATAAATGTTTAGTGGCATGCCAGTTAGCATTTTCAATTGTTTTCTAAAACCACCTAAGAGTAAGAGCACGTTAATTTTGAGATGTTAGGATCAAACCCAAGGCCTTGCACATATTGCACAAGTGCTCTACCACTGGGCTAAATCCCCAGCCTTAGAATGTCTTTAAATAATCAATAGCACGAGCTGGGGGCGTGCGCGCGCACACACACACACACCCACCGACCCTCACATACCCTGTGATCCCAGTACTTGGAGGCTGAGACAGGACTGCAGGGTTGAGGCCAGCCTCAGCAACTTTGCAAGACCTTGTTTCAAAATTTTAAAAAAGGTGCTATAGATCAGAGATAGAAAATCCCTGAGTTCAATCCCCAGTATAAGGAACTAAGGAAGGGGCAGAGGGATACTAGTAGTATGGTAACATGTCATGATCAAGTAGTAGACATCTCTATCAGAAATCTATATTTTAAACTGGGCATGGTGGCACACGCTTATAAACCCAGTACTTGGGAAGCTGCAACATGAGGATTGCAGGTTTGCAGCCAGCTTCAGATACTTAGGCCCTCTGCAACTTAGTGAGACCCTGCTTCAAAATAAAGAATAAAACTCTATTAATTTTGCAGTATTGAGGATTGAACCCAGGGGCATTCTACCTCTGAGCTACACCCCCAGCCCTATTTTTTATTCTTTTTTTTTTTTTTTGCGGTACTAGGGATTGAACTCAGGGGCATTCAACCTCTGAGCTATACCCCTAGCCCAATTTTTAAATTCTTTATCTTTTTTTTTTTTGCGGTACTGGGGATTGAACTCAGGGGCATTCTACCTCCAAGCTATACCCCCAGCCCTATTTTTTATTCTTTATTTTTGAAACAGGGTCTGAGTTGCGGAGTGCCTCACTAGTTTTTCCTTTTTCTTTTGATACTGGGGATGGAACCCACAGGCATTCTACCTCCAAGCCACACTCCCAGTCTTATTTATTTTTTTTAATTCTTTATTTTGAAACAGAGTCTCACTAAGTTGCGGAGGGCCTCACTAAGCAGCTGAGGCTGGTCATGAACCTGGATCCTCCTGTCTCAGCCTCCCAAGTACTGGGATTACTAGCGTGCACCACCACTCCTGGCTTTTATTCTTTATTTTGAAACAGGGTCTCACTAAGTTGCAGAGTATCTCACTAGGTAGCTGAGGCTGGCCGAGAACCTGGATCCTCTGGTCTCAGCCTCCCAAATGCTAGGATTACAAGCATGTGCCACCACACCCAGCTTCTTTTTTTTTTTTTTGCGGTACTGGGGATTGAACTCAGGGGCATTCTACCTCCGAGATATACCCCCAGCCCTAGTTTTTTTATTCTTTATTTTGAAACCGAGTCTCACGAAGTTGCGGAGTGCCTCACTAGGTAGCTGAGGCTGGCCGCGAACCCGGATCCTCCGGTCTCAGCCTCCCGAATGCTGGGATTACAAGC
>PVLC010048925.1:0-10605 GCA_004027655.1 Graphiurus murinus | reverse complement strand
ATATATATATATATATATATATATATATATATATATATATATATATATATATATGCCCAGAACTTTTTTCTTTTAAATGTCCCCACCCTATCTTATCCCTTCATAACCTGCACTTGAGTAATAGAGGATTTGCCATGTTAATTCTGCATGAGCCTTGTACCTGGAAATACGAGGAAAGATACTGAGAATCAGAATATGCTCTATTTTTCCTTCTATGGTTGTTAAACCTACAACATGAGATATACCAGAGACTTCTAAGAATAAACTCTCAATTTCAGGAATTGAAGCACTGAAGAACTAGAGGGAGGCAGAGAAGAGGAGAGAAGGAGAGAGTGATTTATTAGGTTTTTCCATGCATTACGAATGTATTTTCTACTGCAGCATTTTTCAAGAGTATGAAGTAACCAAAAAAGTTGCTAGTGAATGCATATCTGAGATGATAGACTGTTGTTTCATTGAATGAGATACCCTGTAGAAATAGACCTTAATGAGAGAAACAAGAGGTTAATATTTGTTAATCATACATTAATGTATTTACACATGTGTGCATGCATACGTGCACTTTAACACAAATTATAGAACTTATGTTGTTTAGTGTCTTGATTTTTAACTTATTAGAGTGTACCAGTGTATTATAAGCCCCCTTTTTGTAGTTTTATTGGAACTTTGTAATTATATATCACAGTGAGTTTCGAAGTGACTTAGATATACATGTGCATAGCACTTTGTGCAAACCTGTTTTTATGTCTGTTCACATAACAATTTTTGTACCTGGTGAACATCTTCCTATTTCATGAATTTTCAGCACTTTATTTTTAATGTGCTTTTATTGGTGCATTATAATTTCACATCATAATATAAATCATGTTGACAATTATATACATGTACTTCAGCACTTTAAAGAGCCACACTTTTTATAATTGACATTTAGGAGGGTTTTTTTTAATTTAAGCCAAATGCTTTCTGCTTAACGTGATGCTTTTACATACAACTTTGTGCATTTTATGTTATCGTCTTAGGAATTATTCCTAGAAGATCTTCTGAGTCAAAAAATATTTAACTTTTAAAATTTTGAGGCACAATTGTAATTTCCATTTGAGAAAGCCTGGAACAATTTGCACCCCCACTAGTGCACAGATACACCCACATTTCATGGCTTTCCTGACAGTATGAGTCCTCTTGCTTTTTCATCTTTGTTAACATTTCCCCTCATTACCAATATGAAAGTTGAAAAGTATCTCATTTTAATCTTCCTTTTTGATAACTAGTGAAGATGAGCATCTTTTCATTTCAATAACCATTTTCAATCCTTATTTTTAAATTGCCTTTCCATATTCTTTGCCACTTTTTAAATAATATTGCTCAACTTTTTAGTTTTGATTTATACAAGCTCTTTGAATATTGAGGAAATTAGTCTGTCAAATGTATTGCAAATAGTTTCTCAGTTGGATTCTACCTTTAATTATGGTATTTTTAGCTGAAAAGAAGTTTTAAAACTTTATGTCATCATACTTATCATTTTTTATAGTTTCTTGATATGCTTGCCAGGCTTATAAGGGTATGACCCACAGCAAGATCATAAAAACATTCACATATATCTCCTTAGACTACAATTTAACCTTTAACATTTAAATATATGATTATCTCAGATTTATCTGAGGGCATTGTGAGGTAGTAATCAAGCTTAGCAGCTTGTTCTTTGGCTCAATGACAAGTAAGAGTTGTATTAAGATCAAGGCATCACCACTTAATAGTCAAATGACCTTGAGAAAGTCTCTTAACCTCTGACAGCCTGTTTCTTCATCTGTGAAAATAGATAATCATAATCCCTAACTCACAGGTTTGTGATGAAAATGAAAGAATCTTTTCAAAGAATTTAGAACAAGACTTTGGACATAGCAGCAAATAATTAATATTAGCTAAACTCAGTGTTATTACTATTACTATTCTAATTAGAAAACCAGTTTCACTCAAATGACTTATTGATCAGTCAAACTTTTCCCCAGAGATCCTGCATTCATTATATACTTAATTATGGTATGTAGTTAGACGTATGTCTTATCTCTCTAATCTGTTACATTATCTTATCTACATTTCTATAGCATCATTTCATTGATGACAGCATTAGAATAATTTTTTATATCTGGTATGACAACTCTCCTACCATTATTGTCCTTAGTCAGTATTTAGATGGCTATTCTTTCACGTTTTCCCTCTAGATGACCTTTGGAATCATTGGTCAAGATTTACATATAAAGAATCCTATTCAATACTATCTGAAATTCATTTTTTGTATATAAAATATATTATTGCATATTAATTTTGCATTCACTACCTTTATTTCTGATGTGTAAAAGTATTATTATTATTATTATTATTATTATTATTATTATTATTAATTGGGGCACTGTAATCATACATCTTTGTTAGGTACAAGCTGATGAAGGCATACATGCACACGCTTCTCATTTAACCCTTCCCCGATTCCCGCCCCACTCCCTCACCCTCCTCTAAATGCATTATGCAGTATTTTCAAAAGAAATTTAAGTAGTAGCAAGCATTCTTTTCTTTTTCCTAGAGTTCATTTTAAAAATGTAAGAACTATTTTTATTGTCTCACATGAAGATTTTAGTTTGAGTCATATATTTAACTTCATAAGAAAGCCCAATGCCTATACAAAAAACTAGAAGAATTTGCACTAGCAACATTCTGAGTGAATATGTTCACATCCCACACATTTCTTGACAACAGTTTTGCTCATGTTCTTTATAGTTATTAATCTGAAAATTCCAAAAATGTTTTATTTTAGTCTCCATTTTACAGACACATAGAGCACTGATATCTTGTGGTACTAGGAATTGAATCCAGGGACATTCTACCACTGAGCTACATCCTAACACCTTTTTAAAAATTTTTTGAACAGGTCTCAGGTCTTTATCAATTTCTATCAAGCGGATCTCTAACCTGAGATCCTCCTGCTTTAGTTAAATAATTGGAAACATTTTCTTGCTATCCTATTTTCTGAAACAGTTTAATATGTGATAAAGTTATAGAAGATAGGAAGAGAGAGAATAAATGGTCATAATGATAAAACATATTTAATAATTCTTTTTGGAAGATGCCAAATAAAATTAATGTGAAACACTTAGCATGTGTCTTGGAAAGGCATTAGGTAAATGTAAGTCATGATATTAAATTCTCAAAGTATGACAAATTTTACCTACATATTAAACCATCTTGTCCTGTTAGTTTGGTGAAGAAGAAAATGTATCTATTAGATATCTTTACCAATTTCTGTCATGATTATTAGTTGATTTTTGCTTTCTAGCTCTGGATTCATTTTGTTAGTTTATATTGTTCTACAAAATCACCCATTCCACTCAGGTTTTAAAATACATTCGAATTGTACAATGTATATTCTGATAAGTGTTTTAATTCTGATATCTTTTTACATAAAGTTAGCTTAACTTTCTTTTTCCTAACATTTAATCTCTTTCCTTCTTACATATAAATAGCTTTTCATTTATTTCATATTTTCTTCTCTTCTCCAGTATGCAGATAATTATATAAAAGAATAAAATGAAAAGCTCTGTAAATTTGTTGCCATATTTCATTCAAGTTTTCATTTCCTTTTTTCAACAATTAAAACATTGAAAATAAAATGGTGACCCCTTTGAAACTTGCCATTATTCATCCCTCTGCCATGCTGCCTAGTAGTAGTCTGTATTTGGGATCTACACATACTCATTTTAGTAATCAGTTCTATGCACCAAATGTTTTTAACTCTCAGGCTTTGAATATATAACAGGAGTTGCATTTACTTGTTGAAGGATACTACTATATGATTCTTTCTTTTATTTTTAAATATTTTATTGGTCAATTATAGTTGTACATCATAGTGAAATTAAAAGTGATACATTCTGGTATGCATACAACATCTCTTGGTGTGTTTCCCTCCACACCCCATATTCCTCCCCTGCTTTTCTGCCCATATACACTAGCACAATTGAAAGTGATACATTCATATACAAACATAACATTGTTTGGTCTATTTCCTTCCTCAAGTCTCATTTTGCCCTCCCCTTCTACCTCTCCCAGTCCTCTTCCACTACTCTGCTGATTTTCATGAATTCCTTTTTATTTCCTATTTTTTCTGTCTTCCACATATGACTGAAAACATGTGGCTCTTGATTTTCTGAATCTGGCCAATTTCACTTAGCACAATATTCTCCAGGTCCACCCATTTTCCTGTAAATAACATAATTTCGTTCTTTTTTATGGCTGAGTAAAACTCCATTGTGTATATATACCATATATATATTTTTTCTTTATTAATTGGTTCCATAATTTGGCTACTGTGAATTGTGCTGCTATACACCTGGATATGCATGTATTGCTATAATATTCTAACTTGATTTCTAGTAATTGAGTTATGATTGGAGGTGAAATGTGCCAATTACAGCCCAGATCATTTAATTGTTCAAGTGAAATGCTCAAAAGTTCTATTTCCAAAACTCTTGACAACTTACAATATTCCAGATAGTAGCTTTTCTGTCTGCCTGAGACTCAGAATAAAGATACAATTGAGGAACCTTTAACTGATATGCAGTACAGATGAGAAATTAACTTTTGGTACTTAAATTCCTAAAATTGTTTTGTTATCCTTGTTTTTCAAATAACACAGCCTCCACCATCCTTACTAATGTATTCATAAACAAAACAAAGTTTGTTATGTTTATTTTGAATCTCTACAGAAAAATACATGCTTAAGAAGAATGTTTATACTGCTGCTTTTACATGAAGGGTTCTGTTTTGTCTATGAGTTCCATTTGGTCTATGGAGTTATTTAAGTCTTCTAATATATTAATAACCTTCTGTCTAGGTGTTTTATCCACTCTTTAAAATGGGGTTTTGATAACTCATACAACTGATATGGAGATCAGGGTGGAGGTCTCTCAGAAGATTGGGAATGGAACTACCAAATGATGCATGGATAGCACTCCTGGGCATCTTCCCAAAGGAATTGAAATCAGAATATTATAATGATACTTGCACATTCATGTTTGTAGTAGCACAATTCAGAATAGCAAAATTATGGAAGCAACCTAGGTGTTCATCAACAGATGAATGAATCACATCATTGGTATATAAACATAATAGAATTTTATTCAGCCATAAAGAAGAATAAAATCACATCATTTGCAGAAAAATGGATGGAACTTGAGAATATTATACCAAGCAAGTACAACCAGCCCCCCAAAAATGAGTAGATGTATGTTTTCTCTTATATGTGGAAGCTAGAGAGATATTCAGAAATAAGGACAACATCAGATAATTGAGCTCTAGAGACTCCAGGGGAGTGATTGGGCAGAATGGAGTGGGCAAAATCGTAAAGAATGTAAAAGTTGAAATAATGCTACGAATGTTCACAAAATTACCAATTCCAGTATCAATTATATGCATAAGGAGGGGGATGGAAGGGAACAGGCCAGATGGGAAGGGCATCAAGAGTTATGTGCATTTGTTTTTCTGACAATCAAAACCCCAATATAATGCAAAATTACAATGCACCAAATAAAAAATAAAACTAAAATAGGATTTTGAACTTTTTTTTAATATTTGAAATTACTAAATAAATGGCCTCGGTGATTTTTATTTTCTTTTAAGATTAACTTTACTGAGGTATAATTTATATGCAATAAAAAGTACAGTTAAGTGCCTTCAGCAAATATATTGATGTATGTAATCAATATTCCACTCAAAACATAAAATCTCTTCTCACTCACAAGGATCTCTTTGGATAATTGTGGTCTATCCTTTCCCAGTGCCAAATCCCAGGTGACCACTGATCTGCTTTTGGACACTACTGATTAGCTTTGCCTGTTCTAGAATTCCATAGAAATAAAATTGTACTCTTGTGTCTGATGTCTTTTGTTCAGCATACTAGTGTTGTGATCTACCCACATTGTTATATGTATTCATATTTCATTCCCTTTTGTAGCTCAGTTGTATTCCATTGTATAGATATAATACATTTTTTCACCCATCCACAGATTGATAGACATTTAAATTGATTCAAGTTGAGGATTATTATGAATAAAACATTTCTGGACATTGTATTTGTGTATGTATTAACATTGTAGTCTTGTTTTTGGTGGTGCTGAGATGGACTTTTTGTTTGTTTGTTACTGAATTGAACCCAGGGGCATTCTACCTCTGAGCTACATCCCCAACTCTATTTTATTTTTATTTGGAAACTGGGTCTTGCTAGGTTGAGAGTCTCACTACTTTCTGAGGCTATCCTAGAACCAGGGGTCTACATGTCTCAGCCTCCCAAGCACTGGGATTACAAGCATGCACCACCATGCCTGGCTATGAGATGGACACACATTTTGATAAATATCTGGGAGTATAATATCAGGGCCATATAGTAAGTATACATGTAACTTTATCAGAGACTGATTAACTCTGAATTGTTTTTTAAAGGGGTTGCCTGTACACCCACCCAGGAAAAAGATCTGAGAGTTCCAACTCATCAATACTTAGTATTGTCAATTTTTGAAATTTATCTTCTCTAGTCATTTTAATTTGCTATCTTCTTAAGGATAATGATGAAAAATAACTATTCATGTACTTACTGACTTAAATTTTTATTTGTTTTAAAACACTGATCAAATATCATACCCATAATTTATTGGATTGTTTATGTGAGTTTTTTTAATAAATTCTGGATGCAAGTTATATTTTAATATACTTTTATCGATGCATTGTAATTACATATCATGCCATTTTTAGACTTAAAGTTTATTTCATCTACTTGGCGTGGCGGCACATGCTTGTAATCTGAGTATGTGTGAGGCTGAGACAGGAGGATTGCAGATTCGTGGCCAACCTCAGCTACTTAGTGAGGCCCTCCACAACTTAGTGAGACCATGTTTCAAAATAAAAAATAAAGTAGGGATTGGGGTGTAACTCAGAGGTAAAATTCTCCTGGTCTCAATCAATACTACAAAAAAAAGTTAATTCATCTGATATAAGTATGGCTACCCTAGGCTATTTTGGTTATTTTCATAGATTATCTTATTTTCCTTTGTCACTTTCAGTCTGTATGTATCTTTAAACATGAAGTGAATGTTTCATATAGCAACTAGTGGAATTTTTTTTATGTCCACATTCTGTCATTTGATTGAGATTAAACACCAAACATATATATTTAAAGTAATTGCTGTTAGGGAAAGATTAGTTATTACCATTTTGCTGTTTTTTCTTAATATTTTAGTTTTTGTCTGCTTTTCTGCTATCTCTTTGCTTTTTTGTTCATTTTGATCTTGATATGTTTTGATTTCTTTTTTTTCTTTTGTATTATTTCTATATGTATATTTTTGTGGCTTCCCTAGTACTACCATAAAATATAAGACTTTCTTTTAAACTGATAGCAACTTAAGTTCAATCACATACAAAAGTCTATATTTTTACTTATCTGCAATTCACCTTACTTTATTTTATCTCAATAAATATCTGTTTATATCATGTATCTTTTTAAAATTATAATATTCAATACTTTAGTTTATTAACTTTTATATTAAAGTTAAGTATGATTTACCTACCATTACAGTAATGTAGCATTTTGTATTTGTCTATATATTTACCTATGTCAGTACATCTTACAGTTTTTTTTTGCTATTGAGTTGCTATTTAGTATCATTTTATTTAAACTTGAAGAGCTCCCTTTAGCCTTTCATATATGACAGGTCTAATGATGATGAACTCCCTGGGATTTCCTTTGTCTGGGATATTTTCTTTATCCTTAATTTTTCAAGGACAATTTTGCCAGTGTTTTTGTTTTCTTTTATGACTTTGTATATATAGTCCCTTTCTCTTCTGGCCTTCCAGGATTCTGCTGAAGAAAATCCATACATAGTCTTTGGAAGTTGTATTGCATATAACAAAGCATTTTACTTTGCTGCTTTCAAAATTCTTTGTCTTTTACTTTGGGCAGCCCTCAAGAAATTGGAGCATTGGACACATTGATTAATTATTTCTCTCCCTAAAGTGAAGCCTAGAACTAGGAATTTTATTTCCTTGTTCTGTGGTGAGCAGGTAGGAGGATCTATGATATCTGTCAATTATCCTGCCATCTCTGTCTTCCCTTATGGACCCAGAGTGTTCTAGACACATCAAAACACCAACATTGGCAACATACATGTTAGTTCTTATGATAACTTCAGAGAAGATGAAATACTGGACACTGGGATCAGATATTTCCCTCCCAAGGGCATATATGAGCACTTGAAATTTTGTAAAAGCACTCCATACTGGGAAAGAAGGAGGATTATATGGCATTTACCAGCCCAAGTTTTTGTCTCTATTCTCCATCAGGAGAATATGCTAGTCCTGTCATATTTTCAAGAATGGAAAGACAGAAATCAACCCTCCAGACTTCCGGGAAGATGGCGACGGAGTGAGACACGTCTCAAGAGGCGCTGTGAGCTCGATTCAAATCAGTCGTGGAACCAGCTTTTTGAAAGAAGAAAAAAGCAACAAAAGGGTGAAAAACGCTGCAAAAACTGGAATACAGCTGAGCAGAACCTGGAAGGCCGACCAGGGAGCTCAAAGAAGCCCATCTCCGCAGTCTGGGGCCATGCCGCCAAGCGGAAGCCACCATTGAGCCGGCCCCCAGAGTGGAGTCTACTAAGAAAAAAATATACAACAACCCTCTGCATCCCACCGGCCAGAGCTGAACTGAGCGACTCCTGAACTCCTCATCCTAGCCAGGCGGCATTTCGAGGCACCTTCGACAGAGACCAGAACACGTGGTCACAACCAGCTTAAGCTTGCGCAGGACCATCCCAGCTCACCTCTTCCCACAGAGCCAGAGCAGAGATAACTGCAGTCCAGAGCTTGAATCAAAACTGCCACAGGAACAGCTTCTCGACAGAAGGAAGGAGAAGCAAATCAGCTTAAAAGTGAGTAAAGAAACAGGCAGTTGGTCGAAATCTAAGGAGCAGACCAGGGAGAACGGGGGGGAGCCGGCACGTGTGCAGCAGTAGCAGCCGCCATCTTGTCGGCCACCCACAGCAGCAAAAATCTGCCCAAAAGATCTGCAGAGGCCAAACCAGGTCTGTTCTTACAAACTTGCAGGGATTTTTATTTTCCTTTTGCTGACGTTTCTTGTTTTCTGGATTTTTTTGCTTTGTTTTGTTCCGTTTTTACTCTGTTTTCACTTTGCATTACTTCAATTTATGTATGTTTGTTCAGAGGATTGGTTGCCTTTTAGCTTTTGCTAGATCCTAGAAGTCAACACCTGAAACCCACCAAAGACACCAATAGAGCAGGCAGAAGAAATACCAGAGTAATTGCAACTCAGTACAAGATACCATTCACAGAGAGAAAATAAAAATAAGAAACCTACAAATTCAGGGAGAGCATGCAAGAACAGCAAAGTTACAAATTTAAGAACAGGGAAACCATCAGAAGGAGAAACACAAAAGAAACAATGAGTCAACACAACCCCACAATAACAGAACTCAATGACACTGACTGGCAGAGCTTACCAGAAGGACAATTCAGATCTTTAATAATAGAAGCGATACAAAACTTCCAGAAAGAATGCAGAGAGAGTTGGAAAGAAATAAAGGAACAAATAAAAAAAGAACATGACACCATGAGCAGGAATCATAGCGAAGCCTTGAGGAAAGTGAAAGAGGCAATAAGAGAAGTGAAGGCATCAACACAAACTATAAACAATAGATTGGACTATATGGAAAACAGAATATCACTCCTAGAAGATTACCATTCCAAAAATGAATCCATTATACATAATCTAGAAAAAAAATTCGACAGTATGAATCCGACATCAATGAGATCTGGGCAAATTTTAAAAGAGATAATCTAAGAATAATAGGCATAGAAGAGGGATTAGAAGTTGAAAGTAATGGAATAAACAACCTTTTCAAAGAAGTAATATCAGAGAACTTTCCAAACATAGAAAGAGAAATTGGTACACAGGTGCAGGAAACATATAGAACCCCCTTCAGACAAGACCAAAGAAGAGGTTCACCATGCCACATAATAATCAAGATGACTAATGTAGAAGCTAAGGAAAGAATCCTAAAGGCAACAAAAGTTAAAGAACAAGTAACATTTAGAGGCAAACCAATTAGAATCACTCCAGACCTCCCAAACCAAGTCATGAAAGCCAGGAGGGGCTGGAGTAACATTTTCCAAACTTTGAAAGAAAATAACTTGCAGCCAAGATTCTCCTACCCAGCAAAACTCTCTCTCTCAAAATTGACGGGGATATAAAAACCTTCCATGACAAACAAAAACTGAAAGCATTCATGTCTTCCAAACCAGGACTAGAAAAAATATTCAAAGAGATTAACTACAAAGAAGAACTAACAAGAAAACGTCAGAACCAGAGAAACAATAATTTCCAGGAAGCAAACAACTAAGCAAAGAAGAACAAACACTACTGCAAACAGAAGTCAAAACCCAAAATGTTAGGAATTAAAAATCATCTCTCAATACTCACACTGAATATAAATGGTCTCAACTCCCCAATAAAAAGGCACAGGGTGGCAAAATGGATCAAAACACAGAATC
>PVLC010048924.1:0-10606 GCA_004027655.1 Graphiurus murinus | reverse complement strand
AAAAAAAAAAAAAAAAAAAAAAAAAAAAAAAAAAAAAAAAAAAAAAAAAAAAAAAAAAAAAAAAAAAAAAAAAAAAAAAAAAAAAGGACTTCATCTAATTCCAATTAGATACAAACAATAGCTAGGCATGGTGGGTAATCCTAGTACTTGGGGGAGGATAGCATTTTCAACTGTCTGATCGCAGGTTCAAGCCCAGCCCCAACAATTTAGGGAGGCAGTGTTTCTTCTTTTTTTTTTTTTTGCAGTACTGGGGATTGAACTCAGGGGCATTCTACCTCTGAGCTATACCCCCAGCCCTAGTTTTTATTCTTTATTTTGAAACCGAGTCTGTTGCGGAGTGCCTCACTAGGTAGCTGAGGCTGGCCACGAACCCGGATCCTCGAACCCGGATCCTCGGGTCTCAGCCTCCCGAATGCTGGGATTACAAGCGTGTGCTACCACGCCCAGCGGGAGGCAGTGTTTCTAAATTTCAAAAAGGCCTGGGTGAGCCAGGTGTGGTGACGCACTCCTGTATTCCCAGTACTTGAGAGGCTGAGACTCTTATCAACCTAGTGAGACCCTGTTTTAAAATAAAAATAAAATTGGACTGGGTGTGTAGCTCGGAGGCAGAACACCCCAGAGTTCAACCTCCAGTATCATGAATGAATTAAATAAATAACAAATAAATGAATGGTAGGGATGTAGCTCAATTGTAAGCATTTGCCTACCATGTGCAAGGCCTGGGGAAGTTATAGCCAAAACAATTAGACAAGAAAAAGAACAAAAGGCATCTAATTGAAAAGAAAGAAGTATACTTTTGCTCACAGATGATATGCTATTACAGGTAGAAAACTCTCAAGATGCCACAACAACTAAAAACCCTGTTAGAACTAACAAATTCACCAAAGCACAGGATATAAGTCAACACACAAAAAGTCAGCTGCATTTCTATACATGAGACTATTTCAAAATAAAAGAAAAAAAATCAGGCTAGGGGTATAGCTTGGAGGTAGAATGCCCCTGGGTTCCACCGCCAGTACCAAACACACACAAAAAAATTAAAAAACAAAAACAAAAACATAAAGCTACATTCTGTGTCCATGGACTGAATTGCTTAATATATTAAGATGTCAATATTACCACTACCCAAAGCCATCTATAGATTCGATACAACTCTCATCAAAAGTCAAATGCTGGGGCTGGTGTGTAGCTTATTTGTGTGTGTGGTACTGGGATGGAACCCAGGGACATTCTACTCTGAGCTACATCCCCAGCCCTATTTTATTATTTTTTAAAATTCTGAAACAAGGTCTCACTAAGTTGTGGAGTGCTTAAGTTGCGGAGGCTGGCCATGAACCTGCGATCCTCCTGTCTCAGGCTCCCAAGTACTAGGAATACAAGTGTGCACTCCTACACCTGGCTTGTGTGTAGCTCATTTTAGAGCACTTTTCTAGCCTGTACACGGCCTAGGTTACATCACCAATACTGCAAACAAAACAAAACACACCAATGGTGTTTTTTTTTTTTTTTTTTTTTTTTTTTTGCGGTACTGGGGATTGAACTCAGGGGCATTCTACCTCCGAGCTTCACCCCCAGCCCTAGTTTTTATTCTTTATTTTGAAACCGAGTCTCACTAAGTTGCGGAGTGCCTCACTAGGTAGCTGAGGCTGGCCGCGAACCCGGATCCTCCGGTCTCAGCCTCCCGAATGCTGGGATTACAAGCGTGCGCCACCACGCCCGGCAAGCCCAATGGTGTTTTTCACAGAAGTAGAAAACTCTATTCTAAAACTAATACGGATCCCAAGAAACTAAATAGTCAAAACAATCTCAAAAAATAATAAAATTGGAGGGCTTACACTTCCTACTTCAAAACTTGATAGAAGGCTACAGTAATCAAAACGGTATGGGGCTTCAAAAAACCAGACATACAGGCCAACAGAATAGAGAACCCAGAAATAGATGGTTAAATGATTTTGACAAGAGATCAAGACCATCCGATGGGGAAAAGACAGTCTTTTGAACAAATGGTGCTAGAAAAACTGGATATCCACATGCAAAAGAATGAAGACGGACACTTACTTAACACCATATACAAAAAGTAAAAAATGGATGAAGGACCCAAATTCAATATGTAAAACTTACTCTTAGAAGCAAATACAGCCCAGCATTCGGGAAGCTGAGACCGGAGGATCCAGGTTCGCGGCCAGCCTCAGCTACCTAGTGAGGCACTCCGCAACTTAGTGAGACCCGGTTTCAAAATAAAGAATAAAAAATAGGGCTGGGGGTTTAGCTCGGAGGTAGAATGCCCCTGAGTTCAATCCCCAGTACCGGAAAAAAAAAAAGAAGCAAATACAGGACAGAAACTTCCTAATATTGGATTTTGGCAATGATTTCTTGGATATAACAGCAAAGGGACAGGCAGCAAAGAAAAAAATAAACTGAACTTCATGAAAACATTTTATGCATCAAAATATAGTAACAACACAATAAAAAAGGCAACAAAGTGGAAGAAAACACTTGTAAATCATGTATCTGATAAGGGATTGAGATATCCAGAATATATAGAGAACTCCTAAAATTCAACACAAAACAATCCAATTCAAAAATGGGCAAATAATTAGATTAGACATTTCTCCAGAAATGATATACAAATGATCTGTAAGTACATGGAAAGATGCTTCCCTCACTAGTCATTAAGAAACTGCAAATCAAAACCACAATGAGATACTACCTCACACACTAAGACAGCTACTATCAAAAGCAAAACACACACACTCGCCTAGAAAGTAACAAGTGGTGGAAAAGATATAAAAAAACTGGAACCCTTCCTTGCACTGTTGGTGGGAATGTAAAATGATATAGCAATTGTGAAAAACAGTATGTTAGTTACTCAAAAACGTAAAATCACCATAGGATTCAGCAATTCCACTCTGAGTATACAAACAAAATTGAAAAACAAGTGTTTTAGAGTTATTGGTGCACTCATATTCTTGGTAACATTGTTCACAATAGCAAAAAAGGAGGCAACCCAAGCATTCATCAACAGAGGAAGAAAATTCTGACATATGCTATAACATGAATGAACCTTGAAGACATTATGCTAAGTGAAATAAGCCAGTTAGAAGACAAATACTATATGATCACACCTAAATGAGGGTTTACAATAAGTACTCAAAATCCTACACAGTATAATAGTTGTTGTCAGAGGTTGGGAGAAGGGAGAAATTAGAAGTTAATGTTTACAGAATACAGAGTTTCGGTTTCAGCCAGGCATGATGGCATACACCTGTAATCTTAATACTTGGGAGGCTGAGACAGAATAGCAAGTTTTAAGCCAAACTTAGCAATTTAGCTGTTTCAAAATAAAAAAACAAAATAGGGGTGGGGGTGTAGCTCTGAGGTAGAATGCCCCTGTGTTCAATCCTTAGAACCATAAAAAGAGAGTTTAATTTTTACAAGATGAAACATTATAGAGATGAATGTGGATGTGATGGCTGCACAGCAATATAAATGTACTGAATACCAATGAACTATACACTTAAAAATGGTTAAGATGGTAAATCTTAGGTGTTTTTACTTTTTATTATTTATTATTTATTTTTTTATTTTTATTTTTTATTTTGGTGGTGCTGGGGATTGAACCCAGGGGCATTCTACCTCTGAGCTACACCCCCAGAACTATTTTATTTTTATTTGGAAACAGGGTCTCACTAAGTTGGTGCAAGCCTTACTGAGTTGCTGAGGCTGGTTTTGAACCTTCAATTCTCCTGTGTCAGCCTCCCAAGTACTGGGATTACATATGTGCACCACCGTGCCCAGCAATGTAATGTGTATTTTAATACACACACACAAAACCCAGTAGTGTTATGAAGGGGAAGCTGGGCTGCACCAGGGCTTAGCAGGAAGGAAAGGATAAATCGGTAAAACACAGGACATCCACAGATGCGAAAATATTCTATATGATACTATAATGGTGGATATGTCATTGTGTATTTGTTCTGGGGATGTGGTTCTGTGGTAGAGTGCTTGCCTAGTATTCGCAAGGCACTGGTTTCAATCCCTAGTGAGAGAGAGAGAAAGAGACAGAGAGTGTCACACACACACACACACACAAAACCATATACAATGTGAACCCTAATACAAACTATGGAGTCTGGATGATTATGCTATGTCAATGTTGATTCAATGATTTTAACAAATGTACCTCTTGCTGGAGAATGCTGCCAGTGGAGAAGGTTGTGCGTGTGTGCAAAGGGCAGGGAAATACAGGAGAAATCTCGATAATTTCTGCCCAGTTTGGCTATGAATGTAAAACTGCTCTAAAAAATGAAGTCTATTAACAAAAACAGAAAAGACTAACAAAAACCAAACAAGCCAATCTGACAGGCAAAAATACACCTAAACTATTTTAACAAACAGTAAAAAAAAAAAAAACTTTAAAAAGTCTTTGGTACACTATATTAACATTAACCACTTAAGACAGTAAAGGCAGTGAGTTAAGTAATTCCCCTTAACTACCCTAGACTTTAAAACAGGCCATAAAATGTTCAAAATATGTGCAGTGAAATAGTGTTTACAGCTCACATACCTTTATTCCAGTATTAGTGGCATCTTTTACAGCGTTCAATAATATATCGTATTTAGGATTAAAAGTGACAGTAAAAGCACAATCGATAATCCTACCTGAAAGAAAAAATTTATCTGTAAGATTACTTAACATTAGTCAATTTACTTGATAGCATTTACTCTACCAACCTTGCAAGTTAAAAGCAAAACAGAATGATGGGCTAAGAAAAAGGTAGCATTCCAAGTCTCCAAAGCTCATTCACAATTGAACAAGTAAAAACGTAGTAAGTATACAAAGATTTCAGAATAAAATGTATAGTAACAAGGTTAGTATGTTACTCCAAGATAGCATAAATTCAGTACTCTACCAGGCAGTTATATAAACAGATAAGAAGAAACAAAATAAAAGCAAGACTGAGGAAATGCAAGATAGCAATGTAGGGCAAAGAAAATATATAGGACCATAGGACCCTGAAGGGAGTGTACCCTATCCAATTCAATAAAACCGTAAGTAGTTCATCTGAGCTGGTTCTTGCCTGTTAATGTAATAAGGTACTTGGTTACATGATTTTGGGGAGAATAAAAAAACAAACATGTATACAGAAGTTGACAAACTTAAAGGTTCTAGATAAATGTTTATTATTTGAACAATGTATAAAATAATGACCTGAATAAAGAAATGCAAAATTGTACTTTTTATTCTTTAATACAAAGATAATGAACCTCAATTACTCAAAAGTTTTCATTTTTAGTAGGATGCTTTGAAGTAAATGTAAAGAATTACTGAAAAGTAAGGGGGCAAGAACGAAATTTGGAGATTCAGTATTTATAGCTCCATCCAACACTACAAAACAAGTTGTTTCTGGAGAGGTGGAAGGTAGGAATTATTTCCATGAACTCACCACTTATGTGTGTCCCAAAGTCTATCTTACAGATGTCATCATACTGTAATACTGTTGTGTCACCAGCATTGGGAGTATAATGGGCAGCACAATTATTGAGAGAACACCCAGTAGGAAATGCCAGGCCCGCATTTAATCCATTCTCTTTTATTAGCTTGCGTGAACAGTCTTCCAATTTTTCACTAAACAAAAGAAAAGGGAATTTGTTTACCTTTATAGCCCTACCCTTACACATCTTACAGTTCATCAAGTCCAGAAAGTTTACTAAAACCTGTATGTTACTTCCTGTGAATAACCTGAGTACTTTCTGGATATAAATAACAATTCTGTGAAGCTATAAAATAGCTCATTTGTAAAAACCAAAGAAATTAATTCCACTAAAAATCTGAAAAGAAAAAATCCATTTTTAACCTGTTTACTAAGAAATAAGTCTCAACTTAGACCAATTTAAATCTTTGTTTTATTTGCTCCTGTATATATTTAAAAGCATCTATATCAAAGAGTTGTCTTTTATACTAGTCATTTTTCAAGGTGGAAAACTAGGGAAATAATTATGTTTGTGTTTAGGCACTTAACTCAAGTAAAAGAATTATTAGCAAAGTAGTAATAAAAGTTAAACATTGAAACTAGAGAGTAAGTACTAAAATAATTTTATCATGTTACAAAAGTGAATTCCTTTTACCAGATTTCTATCATTGTCATCCCAGGCTTGATCCAGCTCATAACGTATTTTCTAACTTGTCTGTGTGCTTCTGCAGCTTCTCGAAAATCATTCCATATCTCTTCACTCGCCTGATCTAATGCTTTCTTTTCTTCGCTTGTAGTTCTCCAAGCAGCTGTTCGCCTTAAGAATAAGCATAGCATGGTATGAGTCATTTAAAAACAGCAGAATAAGCATAAAAAATGTACAAGATACATTTAGATAAGAGTATGTTATATATTCAATTTCTGTCAATGAAGTTTCTGAAATATCAAAGCCATATACTTGCAATCAACCCAGATCAACTTAAACCTTTTTTTTTTTTTAAAGACTCTTGGGTAGCCAGGCGTGGTGGCACATGATTTTAATCCCAGTACTTGGGAGGCTAAAACAGGAACATCCCGGGTTCCCAACCAGCCTCAGCTACTTAGTAAGGCCCTCTGCAACTTAGCAAGACCCTGTTTCAAAATAAAGAATAAAAATAGGACTGGAGGTATAGCTCAGAGGTAGAATGCCTCTGGGTTCAATCCCAAGTACTGGGAAAAAAAAAACATTGCAAGTGAGATTTCATTCATAGCCAAAGAGATTAATACCCTGCCAACACAAAATAACAACAACAATAAAGAGAACACCAGAAGATTCTGTCCTAGAAACGAAGCAGGTGAAGAAAAATCCCATCTTTCCACTTGAGGTCATATATACTTATAAGGCTTCTAAGGAGTGCAATAAAAACTAGCCAACAGGGTAAGTACAGTTGTCCTCAGTATCTGGGGGAATGGTTCCAGAATAATCCCTCAACCCCCCACCCAAAAGATAGTAAGATCCATGAATGCTCAAGTCCCTTATATAAAATGATGCACTATTCACATATAACCTATGTACCTCCTCCTATACTTCAAGTCATCTCTAGATTAAATACCTAACAATGTCAATAGTTGTATACTACATTGTTTAAGGAACAACGGCAAGAAGAAATCTGTACAAGTTCAGTACACATGCAATTTTTTGTTTTTGGAGATAGAATTCAGGATCTCTCATGTCCTAGGCAAGTGCTCTACCACTGAGCCACATCCTCAGCCCCAGAAGGAATTTTTTTTTTTTTTTTTTTTTTTTTTTTTTTTTTTTGCGGTACTGGGGCTTGAACTCAGGGGCATTCTACCTCCGAGTTATACCCCTAGCCCTATTTTTATTCTTTATTTTGAAACCGAGTCTCACTAAGTTGCAGAGTGCCTCACTAGGTAGCTGAGGCTGGCCGTGAACCCAGATCCTCTGGTCTCAACCTCCCGAATGCTGGGATTACAAGCATGCGCCACCACCCCTGGCCAGAAGGAATTTTTAAAAAACATATTTCTGCTGGGCATGGTACTTGGGAGGCTGAAACACGAGGATCACAGGTTCAAGGACAGCCTCAGCAACTTAGCAAACTTCAGCAGCCTAGCAAGACCCTGTTTCAAAATAAAATAGAATAGGGGCCGGGCGTGGTGGCGCACGCTTGTAATCCCAGCATTCGGGAGGCTGAGACCGGAGGATCCGGGTTCGCGGCCAGCCTCAGCTACCTAGTGAGGCACTCCGCAACTTAGTGAGACCCGGTTTCAAAATAAAGAATAAAAAATAGGGCTGGGGGTATAGCTCAGAGGTAGAATGCTCCTGAGTTCAATCCCCAGTACCGCAAAAAAAAAATAAAAATAAAAAAAAAATAAAATAAAATAGAATAGGGCTTGGGGGTATAGCTCAAAAGTAGAATGCCCCTGCATTCAATCCCTAGTACCAAAAACAAAAACTATTTTCAATCCACAGTCAGTTGAATCCATAGGTACGGAACCTAAGGATACTGAGAGCTGACTAGGTTAACATGAAGACTTGATCTGCAAATCTGCAAATGCTTTTCTCAAAACACATATTATGTGCCTATACAGGATTTTTCTGATTGAATATATACTAGAAATAATCTTCCTTTTAAAGATATGGCTCATAAATTTTTAAACTGCAAAGTGTAACACATTTTTATATTTAGTATCTAGGATTGAAAGTCACTTTAAGCAATACATTTCCAAAAACAACTGTTTCAGAATGGAAATCTTTTTAAAATGTTACAACACACACACAAAATGGGGCATTCTATCTCAGAGCTATCCCGGAGCCCTTTGTATTTTTCATTTTGAAACAGGATCTCACTAGGTTGCTTAGAGTCTCACTAATGTCCTCAAATCTGCAATCCTCCTGTCTCAGCCTCCCAAGTACTGAGATTATAGGCATGCATCACCATCCTGGGTTTTACATTCTTACTACTGTATATATAGTTTACAACTTATTGATCACTAGAGTACAAAACTGATGTTTCAAGGAATTACCCTAGTTTGCCTCTAAGCCAGTGAATCAGCGAACTACAGCCTTCAGTTAAATCCAAACTCATACCTGTCTTGTAAATATGTTTTACTGTTGTGTCCTTTTGTTTATGCACTGTCTAGAGCTTCTTTCATGCAACAACAGCAGAGGCTTAATATTTACTCTATGTCTCTTTACAGAAAACATTTAACTCAACTTTGCTCTAAAGCACAGGTGCTAAGTTAATCCCCCAAATGCTTTCTGACTGTTGGTGTGTAACTGTCATGTTCACTCTGATTGCTTCTCCCTATTTTTACTACCTGTGTGCCAATATTTAGCACCTCTAATCTGCTACAAAGGTCCAAAGGAGATGTCTTATTTGGCCTAGTGGTTCTGTTTTTTCATAAAAATGTCATTCATGATAACATGTAATGAGTAGTGTTTCTAATTAGTAAATATGTTTTAGGCCGGGCATGGTGGTGCACACTTGTAATCCCAGCATTTGGGAGACTGAGACCGGAGGATCCGGGTTCGAGGCCAGCCTCAGCTACCTAGTGAGGCACTCTGCAACTAAGTGAGACTCTTTCAAAACAAAGAATAAAAAATACGGCTGGGTGTATAGCTCGGAGGTAGAATGTCCCTGAGTTCAATCCCCAGTACCAAAAAAAAAAAAAAAAAAAAAAAAGAGATCCATGCTGTGACAGACAACCTAGGTTATAAGTGCCACATCTCCTAACCTCTAGAAGTAATCGAAAAATATTTCCTGAGAAATAAAAACTCAAATGTCCTAAGCATAAATCATTTTCAGGCATAAAGGTACTACTTATATCCCCAGATCAATTTTTAAACAAAACACATCATAATCTTTCATCTTTTCCACATGCCCCCATTTTGGCATAAATACCACAGCTACAGCTGAAAGTAACAGTCTGCGCTACTTGCCTCCAAAATCAAAGGTGTTGTGAAAACAAAAACATTCGCGAATATTTATTGTAGAGTGATAAGATGAAGGCTATGTATACAGGAAACTAATGGAATTATGAATCTAGAATGTGAAAGTGAATTGTTCATTATCAATATATACTACTTTTAAAGGTTAAAACATAAGAGCCGAGCGTGGTTGGCGCACGCTTGTAATCCCAGCATTCGGGAGGCTGAGACCAGAGGATCCGGGTTCGAGGCCAGCCTCAGCTACCTAGTGAGGCACTCCACAACTTGGTGAGACCCGGTTTCAAAATAAAGAATAAAAAATAGGGCTGGGGGTATAGCTCGGAGGTAGAATGCCCCTGAGTTCAATCCCTAGTACCGCAAAAAAAAAAAAAAAAAGGTTAAAACATAAGTATAAGTTTCAAATGTACTTTTACTACTTTTTTTTATCAGAACATGATATAATAAAGATCCTCAATACTGAAACCAACAGATCTCATGAATACCTTCCACTTTTTTTTTTTTTTTTGCAGTGCTAAGGATTGAACCCATGGACATTCTACCTCTAGCTATACCTGCACCCCTATTTTTTTTTAATTTGGAAACAGGGTCTCACTAAGTTGCTGAGAGCCTCATTAAGTTGCTGAGGCTGGCTGTGAACCTGTCAACCATTGATCCTCTTGTCTCAGCCTCCCAAGTACTGGGATTATAGGTGTGTGCTACCAGGTCCAGCTAATTCTTTCCACTTCTAAAGATGACATAGCTGACTCTCAGAAGCAACAGATTCTTCAAAAGTTTATGGAATGGGCTAGGTATGTGGCTCAGTGGTAGAGCACTTGTTCAGCTTGCATGAGACCCTAGGTTTGATCCCCAGCACCACAAACAAAACCACAAAAGATTATAGAATGATCTTTATAAATGGTAAAAGAAAAAACTACCTGTCAATCAGAAACTGGATTAAAGAAACTCTTGCTCAAAGTCTTGAGTTTAAATTGAAAATAATCAGTAATAGCTGGGCGTGGTGGCGCACGCTTGTAATCCCAGCATTTGGGAGGCTGAGACCGGAGGATCCGGGTTCGAGGCCAGCCTCAGCTTCCTAGTGAGGCACTCCGCAACTTAGTGAGACCCGGTTTCAAAAATAAAGAATAAAAAATAGGGCTGGGGGTATAGCTTGGAGGTAGAATGCCCCTGGGTTCCACCCCTAGTA
>PVLC010048923.1:0-10611 GCA_004027655.1 Graphiurus murinus | reverse complement strand
TTTTTTTTTTTTGCGGCACTGGGGATTGAACTCAGGGGCGTTCTACCTCCGAGCTATACCCCCAGCCCTATTTTTTATTCTTTATTTTGAAACAAGGTCTCATTAAGTTGCGGAGGGCCTCACTAGGTAGCTGAGGCTGGCCGCGAACCCGGATCCTCCAGTCTCAGCCTCCCAAATGCTGGGATTACAAGCATGCGCCACCACGCCCGGCTAGCTGGCTAATTTTGAGGAACAATTTGGTCCAGGTATAAGTGAAGCCTGCTGAGACATCCTTCTTGTTTCTGAGCCTATTTCTGGGTAAGAGTCAGACTATGAAGCAGGAAGCCAAACCACCGGTCCGCAGAACCCCGGCCGTGGGCACATCCTCTTCCCTCCTGGATGTCCTTTCCCTTGCTTAGGGCCACCAGACTTTCATGACAGGCTTCTGTTTCTAAGTGCTCAGACACTGAGTTGCTGAACAATCTTCCTGTTGACATGAAATGGATTAGTGAGTATGAGCCGCTTTGTCAACCTCAAGGGCCATCCCCAGGTTGCAGAATCATCGAGTGTGTCCCCCCAGCCCTATTTTTATTATTTCATTTGGAAACAGAGTTTAAGTTGTAGAGAGGGCTTCACTAAGTTGCTGAGGCTGACCACGCATGAAACTATGATCCTCCTGTCTCAGCCTCCCAAGTACTGTGATTACAAGCATGTGCCACCACACCCAGACTGATCACAAAATTTCCAAGTCTACAAGAAGATTTGGTAAACACAGAGATACATAATAATTCCATCTTTCAGATAGTCTTCCAGTCTTTTAGTACAAGTACCTTATGGACATTAAATATAAGTTATAAGCACTTCTACTTAAAAAAATACATGGTAGAATTTTCCTTCATCAACAAATATTCTTTGTCATATTACTGTAGTATTTGAAAGTTGGTTTTTGGTTTTGTTTTTTTTTTTTTGCGGTACTGGGGATTGAACTCAGGGGCATTCTACCTCCGAGCTACACCCCCAGCCCTATTTTTTATTCTTTATTTTGAAACCGAGTCTCACTAAGTTGCAGAGTGCCTCACTAGGTAGGTGAGGCTGGCCGTGAACCCGGATTCTCCGGTCTCAGCCTCCCGAATGCTGGGATTACAAGCGTGCGCCACCACGCCCGGCTTCAGAGACAGCTTTTAAAAAATCTAAGCTACATGCCAGATGTGGTGGAACACACCTGTAATCCTAGTACTTGGGAGGCTGAGACAGGAGGATCATAAATTCGTTCAAGGACAGCCGGAGCAACTTAGTGAGACTTTCAGAAACTAGGAAGACCCTGTTTCTAAAAAAGAAAAATTAAAAACTAAATAGAAAGTCGGGCGTGGTGGTGTATGCTTATAATCCCAGCATTTGGGAGGCTGAGACTGGAGGATCCAGGTTTGAGGCCAGTCTCAGCTACCTAGTGAGGCCTTCTGAAACTTAGTGAGACCCTGTTTCAAAATAAAGAATAAAAAATAGGGCTAGGGGTATAGCTCGGAGGTAGAATGCCCCTGAGTTCAATTCCCAGTACCGAAAAAAAAAAAAAAAAAAAAAAAAAAAAAAAAAAAAAAAGGCTGAGCATGGTGGTGTATACCTGTAAGCCAACTACTTGGAAGGCTGAGACAGGAAGATCAGGAGTTCAAAGCCAGCCTCAGCAATTTAACAAGGCTCTCAGCAACTTAGTGAGACCCTGTTTCAAAAAAATAAAAAATAAAAAAGGAGCTGGGCATGGTGGCCCACAACTGCAATTCCAGTACTTGGAGGCTAAGTCAGGAGGATTTCAGGTTCAAGACGGTCTCAGTAACTTGGCAAGACTCTCAGCAATCTAGTGAGATTCTATTTCAAAAAAATTTTTTTTAATCTTTTTAAGGGGCTGAGGGTGTGGCTCAGAGGTAGAATGTCCCTGAGTTCAATCCTCAGTACAAAAATGAAGGAAAGAAGGAAGGAAGGAAAGAAGAAAGGAAGGACGGAAGAAAGGGCTGGGAGCCAGGCACGGTGGCATACACCGGTAATCCCAGTACTTGGGCAGCTGAGACAGGAGGATTTTAGGTTCGAGACTAGACTCAGTAACTTAGCAAGGCCTCAGCAACTTTGTGAGACCTTGTTTCAAAATAAAAAATAAAATAAAATAGGGCTGGGGGTGTAGCATGACTGAACAGAACTGATTTTAAGAATACTTTAAAATATCATATCTGAAAATACAATTCAGGTATACAAGGATGCAGTGTTAAAAATGGTCTCTTACCAGCCGTCAATCATGTATAAGGTCCTTAAGGCAGCAAATAACCTTTAAATGCATTTTTTTTTCCTTTTTTTTTTTTTTTGCGGTACTGGGGATTGAACTCAGGGGCATTCTACTTCCGAGCTAAGCCCCCAGCCCTATTTTTTATTCTTTATTTTGAAACCGAGTCTCACTAAGTTGCAGAGTGCCTCACTAGGTAGCTGAGTCTGGCCTCGAACCCGGATCCTCCGGTCTCAGCCTCCCGAATGCTGGGATTACAAGCGTGCGCCACCATGCCCGGCTCCCTTTAAATGCATTTAATGCTGTTTCAAAAGTAAAAGAAGCTGAGCATGGTGGCTCACACTTGTAATCCCAGTACTCGGGAGGCTGTGACAGGAGGAGAATCGCAGGTTCATGGCAAACCTCAGCGACTTTGTGAGGCCCTCTGCAACTTAATGAGACCATATTTCAAAATAAAACATAAGCTGGGTGTGGTACACACTTGTAATCCCAGTACTTGGGAGGCTGAGACCGGAGGGTCCAAGTTCATGGCCAGCCTCAACTGCCTACTGAGGCTCTCCGCAACTTAGTGAGACCCTGTTTCAAAATAAAGAATAAAAAATAGGACTGGGGGTGTAGTTCAGAGGTAAGATGCCCCTGGGCTCAATCCCCAGTACCACAAATAAATAAATAAAAATAAAAATAAAAATAGGGCTAGGGGTGTAGCTTGGAGGTGGAATGTTCCTGAGTTCAATCCTCAGTACGACAAACAAAAAAGCAGATTTTCTAATCTTCTGTAAATGCAACTAGTAATAGTAGTAAATAAGAATACTAGAAATTAAAGAGCCAGCTTCCTTAAAAAAGAAAATGCAGTAATATACACCTGTAATCCAAGCTACCTTGGCAGGTTAAGGTAGGAAGATGGCAAGTTCAAGACCTGCCTAGACAATGTAGTGAGACCTTATCTCAAAATGAAAAAAAACAAAGGGCTGGGAATATCCTCAGGATGGTATAGTGCCACTGGATTTAATCTCCAGTTCTGAGAGAAAAAAAAGAACTTTAATAAACAAAACTGTCTTGCTTTTAAGATAACTGATTTTACTGTGGACCTAAAATTACTCTAAAAATAGTCTATAATTTTTAATTTTAAAAATTGATTATGCCAGGTGTAGTGGCACCCACCAGTATTTCCAGCTCTTCTGGAGCCTGAGGCAGGATATTGGAAGTTCCACGTCAGTATGGGTGAATTAAACAGAACCTGTCTGAAAATAAAAAGGGCTGGGGATGTGGCTCAGACATAAAGCGCTTGTCTAGCATGAGCCAGGCCCTGGGTGCAATCCCCAGTACTGCAAAGGAGAGGGGGGGGGAAAAAAAAAAAACCTCAATAAGAAATTTGCAAAATTGCCAAGCATAGTGGTACACACCTATAATCTCAGTACTTGGGAAAGGCCCAAGACATCAGGATCACAGGTTTGAAGCCAGCCTCAGCAATTTAGTAAGGCTCTCAGCAACTTAGCTAGACCCTGTTTCCAAATAAAAAATAAGATGGGGCTTGAGGTGTAGCTCAGAGGTAGAATACCTCTGAGTTCAATCCCCAACACCACAAAAAAAAAAAATTGTAAAATCAATATAATGCCGTCTCTATGGATCAAAGCTGCAAAAACATATAAAGCCATAAGGGACCATCAAAATGAAATGAGTCCAACTATTTCATTTCAGCAAAAGAAAATACGCTAAAAAGAGGTGACTGTTCTTGCCCATGTCGCTACTTACCTCCTGGTGAAGTTGGACTTTTATAGATTAAATTTTTTTGTTTGCTTGTTTTTTGTAGTACTGGTGATTGAATCCAGGGGCATTCTACCTCTGAGCTACACTCCCAGTCCTATTTTATTTTTATTTTTAAACAGGGTCTCATTACATTGATGAAAGTCTCACTACTTGCTGAGGCTGGCCTTGAACCTGTGATCCTCCAGCCTCAACCTCCCAAGTACTAGGATTACAGGCATGCACCAATACACTGGGCTCACATATTAAATGTTTTAATAGTACTTGACTCTTCTGCTCTGTTGGGCCCTACTTAGATAGGGTCCAAGATGAACCTTCCAAATACTGAAGTCTACGTTACAAGCTTCAAAAAACAGACGTAGAGCCAGATGTGGTGGTGCATGCCTGTAATTCGGGTACTTGGGAGGCTGAGACCTGAGGATCACAGATTCACCACCAGCCTCAGCAACTTAGTGAGGCTCTTAGCAACTTAGTGAGACCCTGTTTCCAAATAAAAAATAAAATAAGGCTGAGGGTGTAGCTCTGAGGTATAATGCCCCTGGGTTTAATCACCAGCACCAAGAAAAAAAGAAAGAAGCAAGGAAGGAAGGAAGGAAAGAAAGAAGGAAGGAAAAAGCAAAACAAAACAAATGTAGCCAAGTATGTTGGCACATGCCTGTAATCCCAGTACCTAGGAGGCCGAGACAAGGAGGATGGCCAGTCTCCGCAATTTAGCCAGACCTTTGGCAACTTAGCACTCTGCTTCAAATTCAAAAGGGCTGGGGATAACTAGGCATGGTGGCACATTCTTACTTAATCCCAGTACTTGGGAGGCTAAGACAGGATCACAGGTTCAAGAACAGCCTCAGCAACTTAATAAGATCCTGTTTCAAAATAAAAAATGGGGATGTAGCTGAGAGGTAGGACCTGCCACCCCCAGATTCACCCCCTAGTATGAAAAAAGGGGGGCTGGGGTATAGCTGAAAGATAGACCCTCCCCTGTTCAGCCCCCATCCCAAACAATAAAGAGCAACATAGCTCACTGATAAGAGTATGTGCTTAGCAAGAGCAAGGTCCTTTGCTCCCCAGCGCCACAAATGGATCAGGAAGGAAAGGAAAAAAGAAGAGCTAAGGCAAACTTTTATATGAAAAGTTTGGATGCTACAACATCCAAATAAGCTCCTAAAAAGAAAGCTTCAAAATACTGAGAAAATACTACTGCTAATTCCCTGGTGTACACACACACACACACACACACACACACACACACACACACGTGGGGGGGGGGGTACCAGGGATTGAACTCAGGGGCATTCTACCTCTGAGCTATACCCCCAGCCCTATTATTATTATTATTATTATTATTATTATTATTATTATTATTATTTTAAACAGGGTCTCTATAAATTGCTGAGGCTGGTAATGAACCTGTAATCTTGTCTCAGCCTCCCAAGTACTAGGATTACAAGCATACACGATTACACCCAACTTAGTCCACAAAATTTTATAAGAGCAAGGTAAATTAGTTTTTGGAGGTACTTCAAAAAAGTAAAGAAAATACAAATGATCAATAATAGAAAAATTGGAAAATAAAAATCATACTAACCATTTTCTTAAACTACATTGTTGAAAGAGCAAGGGAAGGGTGTTTGTTCATTTGTCAAAACCATTAGAACTTTATAGTACAGAGTGAATGTTAATGTATACAAACATTCAAAATCCATTTAGGTGGCTAGGAGGTCCCAAGATGTTATACAGAATATAACAAAACAATATAACTGTATTATAAATGTACAAAACAATCTCACTCAAGAGGGTAGGGGGAAAGCAATGGCCTAGGAACTGTGGAAATGAAAAGTCAGTACCTACATATGCTCTGCCCTCCAGTGAGGAGAACTGTTTCCCACATGAGTATGGGTTAACAGTTCTGATACCACTACACAAGCATATCAGAACTGAAGAAGTAAGTAAACAGATGCCAGATAGTAGGAGCTAAGTTGTTCACTGTTGGAATGAAGTCTGCAGATAAGGGAAGTAGGCTGGATTGACCCATGTGGTAATGTATTAGAGTTGGACATATTAGTATTAACTTGTGTTACCTTTATATACATAAATGGTTAAATACAGAAATATTTACAGAGTTAGGGGTATAGTTCAGTGAAAAGAGTGCATGCTTAGCCTACTGAAGGCCCTGGGTTCAATCCCAGGCACTAAAAAAAGAATTAAGAAATATTTATAAATGTGTATACCCATGGGGTAATATAAACACATTTATTTCCTTGCTTTGTTTGTTTAGAAGGCCAAGAAGCAACAGTCCAGTAGAAAAAAATGCAGATCTGGTTTCTAGTATCATTCTACAAAGAAACAAATTTTCCTTGGAGAATGTGTGGTTCTAGGATGGTGAGGAAATACATGAGTCTGGTACCAAAAAGCAAAGGAAGTGCTTGCTTGCACTGACCTATATGCTCAGCCTGCCCCCTTCCCTTTTAAAGTTTTATTTTGAGACAGAGTCTGACTAAATTGCCCAGACTGGCCTTGAATTAGCTTTCTTTCTTTCCTTTTTTTGCTTTATTTTTCTTTCTTTCTTTTTTTGTGGTACTGAAAATTGAACCCAGGGGTGTTCTGCTGAGCTACACCACTAGCTCTTTTATTTTATTTTGAGACAGGGTCTCACTAAATTTGCCCAGACTGGTTTCCAACTTGTGATCCTCCTGTCTCAGCCTCCAAATCCTGGGATTGTACGTCTGTACCACTGGGCCTAGCTAGCCTAGAATTTCTGATCCTCCTGCCTCAGCCTCCAGAGTAGCTAGGATTATAGGTCAGCCAATGCTGCCTGCAAATGTTTACTTTGTGTATGTGTGTGGGGGGGGCGGGCGGGGGGGGGGGAGACTGGGATTAACCCAAGGGCATTCTACCTCCAAGCTACACCCTCCATTTTATTTTTTTGTTTTGAAACAAGGTCTCACTAGGCTAGGCTGCTGAGAGTTTCGCTAAATTGCCGAGGCTATCCTCCAACATGCGATTTTCCTGTCTCAGCTTCCCAAGTACTGGGATTACAGGCCTGGGCCTCCACATCCAGATGGCAATTTTCTTAAATTTGATCAGTAGAACTAGATTATTTAACATAAATTATGTTATTAAAGAAAACAAGAGTCAGCCTAATCAGCCTAATTTTAGCAGTAGAATGTGTTCCGTGGTATTTGATTGCATTCACTTGGTGAAATTAAGGATATATACTATACTTTTACCTAGCCAGTCACCAGAAGCAATTGTAAATGCAAAGTCTGTAAAGCTCAATACATTTAATACATATTTACCAATTGCTTAGCTTATTGGCAACAATGACTTGAGAAAAAATATAAGACCGTCAACAAGATTTTCAGCATTAATCTGTAAAATTGCTTGCTTTTTTTTTTTTTTTTTTTTTTTTTGTGGTTCTGGAGACTGAACCCAAGGGTGTTCTACCTTTGAGTATTGGGATTACAGTCATGTGCAACTACCTGGCTACATTGCTTTATTTAAATGAACATTGTCCACTACTACAAGAATATGATTCTGTTAAGCACTTGTACTTATTCAAAGGTAACACAGAAATATATTAAGAAACCAAAGTGTTTATTTTAAAGTCTTAAGTATACCCAGCACAGTTTCGCAGTACTGTAATCCCAGTACTTGGGAGGCTGAGACAGGAAGATTGCAGGTTTGAGGACAACCTCAGGAAGGAGTGAGACTCTCATCAACCTAGCAAGATTCTGTATCCAAATAAATAAAATCAGGCTGGGAGTGTAGTTCAAAGGTAAATGCTTCTGGGTTCAATCCCACAAAAACAAAAAAAGACAAAAAAAAAAAAAAAAAGCCTTAAGTACAAATAAAAATAAATCAGAGAATATCACTTGAATCTTTTCAAACCCTGTTTTCTTTTCTTAAAAAAATTTCAGTCTGAGCTGGGCATGGTGTCACACACCTGTAATCCTAGTACTTGGGAGACTGAAACAGGAAGATAGCAGGTTTGAGGACAGCCTCAGCAAGTAGTGAGACTCTCACCAACTGAGTGAAACCATGTTTCAAATTAAAAAAAAAAAATATATATATATATATATATACATAAATATCTACATCTATATAGATACAGGCATAGATACAGATATGACTGTGGGTGTAGATCAGAGGTAGAATGCCCCTGGGTTCAATCCCTAGTACCAATAAAAAAAAAAAAAAAAAAGCAAAAGACTTGAATAGACATTTCTCCAAAGAAGATATACAAATGGTCAGTGCAATGAAAAGATGCTTAATATCATGAATCATTAGGGAAATGGAAAACAATACTGCAAGGAAATACTACTTGTACCCATTAGATGGCCACTATCAGGAAACCAGGACAGACAAGTGTTACCAAGGATATGGAGAAACTGAAACCTTTGTACACTGTTGGTTGGAATGTAAAATGGTGCAGCCACTGTGGAAAACAGTATGGCAATTCCTGGAAAACTTAAAAACAGAAGCACCACAAGACCCAGGAATTCCATTTCTTAGTATATACTCAAAAGAAATAAAAGTGGGGACACAAACAGGTATTTGTATACCAGTATACATAGCACCTTTGTGCACAATGGCCAAAAGGTGGAGGTAAACGCTGTGTCTATCAACAGATGAATGAAGAAAATGCAAGCTATTATTCTGTCTTAAACAAGAAATTCTGATACCTGCTACAATATGAGTGAACCTTGAAGACAGTGTCCTAAATGAAATAAGCCATTCACAAGAGGATAAATGTTAATAGTACAAGAGGAATGGAAAGTTATTGTCTGATGGATATAGAGTTTCAGTTTTAAAAACAAAAGGGCCAGGATGTATCACAATAGTAGAGCACTTGCCTCACTAATGGGTCATGGGCCCTGTGTTCAATCCCTAGTATTATTAAAAAAAAAAAAAACTTTCTTTGATCTGATAATATACACCACAAATACAACAAATAACCTTAAAAATCTTGACTTAAAGCCGGGCGTGGTGGCGCACGCTTGTAATCTCAGCATTTAAGAGGCTGAGAGTGGATGATCTGGGTTCGCGGGCCAGCCTCAGCTACCTAGTGAGGCCCTCCGCAACTTAGTGAGACCCTATTTCCAAATAAAGAATAAAAAATAGGGCTGGGGGCGTAGCTCGGAGGTAGAATGCCCCTGAGTTCAATCCCCAGTACCACAAAAAAAAAAAAAAAAAAAAAAAATCCTGTAAAAGGCATTCCATGATAATTATGATTTATGATTATGAAACAAATAAAAACCCTAAACCACATGGCACTATTCAGCCCTTCCTCAAGGATTAAGACTTCATCTAAAGCTTTAATACAAATATGGTTTGACCCATTAAGAGATATGAAACTCTTTCCCTGATCTATCAAATGTTCCTCCATGGTTTTAAAAGAACTTACCCCAAAAGGTATCATTCTCCATGATGCTCTATAATGTCATTAGACTACAATATGAACTTACTGGTGATGCTCACAAATGCACACTTCACTAGTAGACAAGGAGTTAAGTTCAAAACTGAACACTCTGCAGTCTGTCTTTCAACCTACCCGGCAGTATTACCATCACCCACTTATATTGGATTCAAATCCACATATCTCAAAACATCTGGCATAAAGCGGTAAAATTCATGATTAGGCAAAGATGCATTGCAGTAAGGCAAAGGGGGTTTGGAATGAATGACCAGGAATTAATGTCTGAAGCTACACAGAACAGGTTTATCTACACTGGGTATAGGCTCCTACTTACGAAACTGTGTTTCCATATGTTTGATACAGTTGTAGTTTCAAACATAAGGAAAAATTAAATAAAATCATGTCACAGGGAACCATGAGCCCAACCTTTCTATATAGACTGACATTATATTAATCAATTTGTATATGTATTGAAACACCAAGCTGTATATATATTTTTTTAAAAAACCAAAACGGCCAGGGTGTGTGTAGCTCAGTGGTAGAACACTTGCCTAACATGAACAAGGCACTGGATTTGATCCCTAGCACCACAAAACAAAAATACCATAAAGCCAAAGAAGCTATGAATGAATTATAAAATTTCCTATTACATTTACTTGCCTAGAAAACCATCTCAATTTGATTAAGCAGATCAAATAGAAGTTAGAACAGCCTTCTGTAACAATCCTAGAGTATATACCCCTATCAAGCTGCAAGGACAATTGACCAACATTCTAAAATTCAAAGTCAGCCAGACATGGTGGCACACGCCTATAATTCCAGTACTAGGAAGGTTGAGACAGAATGATCATAGGTTTGCAGCCAGTCTCAGCAACTTTAGTGAGGCACTCCTCAACTTAATGAGACCCTGTTTCAAAATAAAAAATAAAACAGGGCTGGGGATATAGCTCAGAGGTAGAATGCCCACGGGTTCAATTTCCAGTACCACAAAAAAAATGAAATTAAAAGCCTATAGAAGCGGGGCGTGGTGGCGCACGCTTGTAATCCCAGCATTCGGGAGGCTGAGACCAGAGGATCCGGGTTCGCAGCCAGCCTCAGCTACCTAGTGAGGCACTCCACAACTTAGTGAGACTCGGTTTCAAAATAAAGAATAAAAAAAAATAGGGCTGGGGGTATAGCTCGGAGG
>PVLC010048922.1:0-10605 GCA_004027655.1 Graphiurus murinus | reverse complement strand
CTCCTGCATGATTTTTATTGCTAAGAACTACCTTGGCTATCCTGGGCTTTTTGTTTTTCCAGATGAATTTAAGGACTGATTTTTCTATGTCTGTGAGGAGCGTCCTTGGCAATTTCATGGGTATTGCATTGAATTTATAGATCAGTTTTGGGAGGATGGCCATTTTGATGATATTTATTCTGCCTATCCAAGAGCATGGTAGGTCCTTCCATCTCCTAAGGTCTTCATCAATTTCTTTCTTCAGCTTTCTATAATTTTCCTTATAGAGGTCTTTAATCTCCTTGGTTAGGTTTATCCCTAGGTATTTATTTTTCGGGGTGCTATTGTGAGTGGAATTGCTTTCTGGATTTCTTTTTCGATTGATTTGTCGTTGGCATATAAAAAGGCTCCTGATTTTTTAAGATTGATTTTGTATCCGGACACCTTACTGAATTTGTTGATCAGTTCTATAAGTTTTTTGGTTGAGTTGGAAGATTCTTAATTATCAAGACCATGTCCTCAACCTTTCTCGGAGACTGCATACAGTAGAAGATTAAGAAGTACAGTTGTCCTGAGTATCTAAGGGGGATTAATTCAAGGACCCCAACCTCAGCCACAGACCAAATTCTGTAGGTGCTCATGTCCTTACTTTTAAAATAGCAGAGAATTTGTATGTAACCCAAATACATCTTTCATGCCTTAAATACACAAATCCTATACATTTTAAATTATATCCATATGTCTTGTGATATCCATACAACTAAATGCTGTGTAGTTTATGCTGTATACTTTAGAAAAGGAAAAACTGTACATATTCAGTACAGACACCATTCTTTTTTTTTTTTTTTTTTTTTTGTGGTACTGGGGATTGAACTCAGAGGCATTCTACCTCCGAGCTATACCCCCAGCCCTATTTTTTATTCTTTATTTTGAAACCGAGTCTCACTAAGTTGCGGAGTGCCTCACTGGGTAGCTGAGGCTGGCCGCGAACCTGGATCCTCCAGTCTCAGCCTCCCGAATGCTGGGATTACAAGCGTGCGCCACCACGCCCGGCTCCAGACACCATTCTTGTTTTGAAAACTTTCAAATATCTGTTGGTTGACTCTTTGGATATGAAACCCTGGACACAAAAGGCTGGCTGTACTGACTATTCGAATTACACTACTGTAATCTCTTCCTCGAGTAGATTGCCTATATCTGGCAATCTAGAAAAGTACACCAGAACAACCTGGACATCACATGCCCCGGTCTACTTTCACACCACAATAAAACTTGTTATTTAAAGGGTTTGCTTTCTATATCCGTGACTTTAGGAGTAATTTGGGATTCAGATACAGGCTTAAGCTAATCCAAAGCCTAAAAGTGATAAACAGCATACTGTGGTAAAGTACATGAGAAAGCATGGTCAGTACTTCCACTTAAAGCTACCAAATATAGTATGGCAGTGAGATGCCAGGAAGGACTGCTTGAGAGGAACAAGAACCGTGGCGAGGCTCACAGAAAACAGGTCCTAACTGGCACTAGGTACGCTGGGATCTGCAGAAGGACGACAGTGCTGTGGGGTGTCTGTAGATATTTAGACTGGACTTAACAAGGGGCTCAGTGAGCCAAGTGTGGTGATGTGCGCTTGGAAACCCAGTAGTTGGGAGACTGAAACATGAAGATTGCAGGTTCGTAGCCAACCTCAGCTACTTAGCAAGGCCCTCTACAACTTAGTGAGACCTTGTTTCAAAATAAAGAATAAAAATAGGGTTGGGGTGTGGTTCAAAGGTAGACTGCCCCTGGGTTCAATGTCAGTACTGCAATAAATAAATAAACAAATAAATAAATAAATAAATAAATAAAGGTGCTTAATGTAAAATATAGCATTTCTGAGTAAAATACAGTTTTATGACTGATTTTTAAAGTTTCATATAGAAATGTTTACATAATAATCAGTTAAATTATCAAATAAAACATCTTTATTTACTGAAGGGCATTTTACTTGCTGGGCGACAATACAGGAAATATAAGCAAGACTTATCATTTCTCAGTTATATCCTGGAAGTTCTAAATTCAAAATTAGAAGAATTAAACTTTGGCAGGGGTTTATACTGGTTATGTATCATTGAAAGATATCTACTCTTATTGTAGCAGAAAAGACTTGTGGATTAAAGGCTAAGCACCCCTGTTTAGTTAATGTTGTAGGGGCACAAATGTTATAACTAGTCCTGTTGATTCAACATCATGTGTGCAAATTTAGGGACATATAAGATTAAAACTAAATAACCATTAAAAGCAAAAGATAAGTTGAAATATATTCATAAGAGATCATCAGACACCCTGAAAAGAGGGGACCTAGTACTGGGGACTTAGGAATTTTCCAGTGCTTTCAAAATGCAGAAGGTGCTCAAGATAGATTCCCATGCCACACACTGTTACACTTCACATGGAGCTTCACCCTCACCTTGGAGAGTAGTGAATCCAAGCAACCAGCTCTGCAGTGGGTCAACAGCTGGCAGATCTCTGATACCAGCATAAAAGGCAGGCAGGAGCCTGCTGTTTCTATGAGGAAATCAGCCAATCACAATTCTTCTGATTTTTGAACTTCCTATTTATCAAGGTGAAGGTGCAGAAGAAACCAGGGGACAAGTCCCTCTCAGGGAAGCACAGTTCATACTCACCATTGTAAATGAAAAATACATGGTTACCATGACTGTTTCCATAGATGCTGCATTGTGAGCTATCCCTACAGCCAACACCATGGAAGTGGTAGAATAAGCCACCATCAGAATGGTAAACATCATGGTGAAGAAAGAGACTGCCCCTGGCTTCAACCCTTAGAAAGAAAGAAGCAGTTAACACGACTGTCTAGGTCATCGTTTATTTGAGACTGTTTACTGGGCAAATAACAATAAAATATTCTGAGAAGCTAATCTTAAAATGAAAAATGTAACCTACTATACAAGTACCCTGGGGGACCAGTTTCATTGATTCTCTCCATGTAACCACATAACACTATTGCATAGTTTTCTTTTTTATACTTACTACAAAAAGCACTGTTCTGTGTAGCATTTGTACTCCTTTACATGTGTTTATGAACAATTTCTGATTTTCTGAGATGGAGAGCTACAGGTAACACAACTGTCAAAATTCTACTGACTTGTCCTCCCAGAGAAAGCCCATCAGTAGCACATTCCCTTACCCAGCATCCCCATATTACTCATTGTTTGCTGTAAATACATTAATGAAGAAACTAGAACCTCACAGTGGTTTTAATATCTAGGGGAGAGGAGAAGCCTCCATAACCTACGTCTCCCTAGATGAACCTCCACATGGCTCGGAGACTGAGACTGGGGCAAAGTTTGGTTTCTTAAACTACTTTAAACTATTATGAGCTACTTCTCTGGGTCATAGAGTCTGAAGATTTGGAACAACTACAAGGACACCAATCAGGAGTCTAGGTATCTAGAAGCCATGACTAATTCTGTATGGTATACCTCTTATTTGTGAGATGGAAGATTTAAGCTTCATCAGTGGTTCTTAATCTTTAATGTGTTATCAAGAATATATATTTTTCCAGGCATGGTGACATATACCTGCAATCCCAGTACTTGGGAGGCTGAGACAGGAGGATGACAGGTTTGAGGACAGCCTCAGCAACATAGCAAGACTCTTACTAACCTAGCAAGACCCTGTTTCAAAAACAAACAAACAAAAAATATAAAGGGGGCTGGGCATGTAGCTTGGAGGTAGAATGTTCCCGGGTTCAATCCTCAGTATACCCCCCCCCCACCAACATACACAAACAAAATAAATATTTCTGGTGAGAGACAGAGAAAGAAAAAATATGGAAATTCTCATGCATGAGTCTGGTTGAAGCTTGAGTATTAAACACAAATATGAATATTTGTACCTCCACCAAGTAAGTTGTGGGGTTTTTTTTTGGGGGGGGGAATGTTTGTTTGTTTTGGTTTTGGTACTAGAGGCTAAAATCAGGGACATTCTGTCTTTGAGCTATACCTCCAGCCCTATTTTATTTTTTATTTTGAAAAAGGGTCTCGCTAAGCTTCTGAGGGTCTTGCTAAACAGACCTTGAACCTGAGATCCTCCTGTCTCAGCTTTCCCAAGTACTGGGATTATGAGTATGCTCCACCATTCCTGGATAAGTATTTTTGTTAAATTAATAAACCCCAAAGTCATCATATTTCCATCATTAGGGAAGGACAGGGCTAGAATATATGGATATGTTGATTTTATCTAGATAGATAGATGATAGATAGATAGAGCTATAGATACTAAAAATATTGTATACTTATGTTTTATATCTATTTATACAGAGATATAGATATAGACAATAAGTATCCCAGTTTCTGTATAGTCTTAAAAAGTATTATAAATATTTTCCATGTTTGTGTATAACACAGAGGATCTCAGTAAACTATAGGTTTATAAATCATTCTAAGCCAAGTGTGATTGTGCATGCCTGTAATATCAGTACTTGGGAATCTGAGATAGGAGGATCACAGGTTCAAGGACAGCTTCAGAAACATAGTGAACTCTCAGAAATCTAGCAAGACCTTATTTCAAAATTCCAAAATAAAAAACCAAAAGAGCCAAGGGTATAGCTGAGAGGTAGAACACCCCTGGGTTCAATCTCCAGTACCATACCAAAAAAAAAAAAAAATGTTCTGGAGTTTGGTTGGGCCAGAAGCAGAGGTAAACAACTATAATCCCAGCTACTCAGGAGTTGAGGCAGAAAGATCAAGGCAACCCTAGGCAATTTAACAAGACAAAGACTCCATCTTGACAAAAAATATATATATATTTTTAAGCTAAAGATGTAACTCCGTAACTCAGGGGTAGATGCCAAGTCCTGAGATCAATTCTCAGGAGGGAAAAAAAGTATGATTAAGAAAAACTTCTGAATTGATGCCTTCTTTTTTCCTTGTGGTATGAGGGATTGAACCGAGGGAGCTCTACCACTGAGCTACATCCCCAGATCTTATTTTTGAGACGGGATCTCACTAGGTTGACCATGATGGCCTCAAACTTGTGATGCTCCTGCCTAAGCCTCCCTGGGTTGCTGGGATTACTGGTGTGGGCCACTGCACCCAGCTGAACGCTATTTTAGAGTATGCCGAATGGGTACGTGTTTCACTAGCTTATGGCGTATTGTGTAGTTTTGGGTGCCAAAAACATACTTACAAACACAAATTGGCTTCATCTCATATCCAAGACTAAGAACACATCCGCTTTGCCTTATTACTTACCTATCATGAAATACAGTATAAAAGGAAATATAATTCTTAGCAACAACCTCCTGGGTAGAAAATCAGATAACAGTTTTCCAAAGAAATAAGATGACACTCTGTAGTATCCACTGATAGTCTCATGTCTACAGAACAAAAATACACATCATGCATGCTAGATTAGTTAAGAAGGCACAGATCTGATATGATGCTCGCTGTACAGACTCTGCTCCCTATCTAACACTGCGGCTGCCTACCTGCTCCAGGCTGGCCCCACACCTTTCACCATCTCAGGTACAGCCTTCCTGGGATGTCAGCCCATGATGCTCTTGCCATGACCTTCTCTCATTACTGAACTTCCCCTGCTGCCATCCACTCTGCCCCAGATCACCCCTCCAGGTGCACAGTCTGCAGCTCCTTACTACCCTCAGAGACTCTGCTTCTACTCTGACGCTGGCTCTCTCTGAGGAGCACTTCAGGGGCTAGCCCCAGAGGTAGTGGAGACTTCTCCCCACTTCTAAGTATAAAGAAGGTGACATCATTCTCCAAGGCTCCAATGTAGGTTCAGATCCTTGAACTCATTTTTCTTCTGCTGCTCTCACTTTAAAAGAGAAAACAACTTCTCCTTCAATGACCACACATCTACTGTGCAGCCCTGTCAGCTACTAAATCCTAAGTGTTCCCCTTCCTGACATCTCGCTCCCCTAATTCCAAACTCTTTCTCCAGTATTTTCATTCCATCTCGGATTATTATTATTATTATTATTATTATTATTATTATTATTATTATTATGCAAAAAACAAAACCTGCCTACTCTTTATTGTGAGGCTGCCCCCTGGCTCTTCCCACTCCTCCAGCCACTGAAGGCTGCACGTGGTCACATCCTTTGTAAACTTTACCTTCAACCTCCAGTTTGCTGCTTATCCCACTACTGACTCTCTACCAAACTCCTCACACTGTCTTTGTGAGGGTCATCATGACCTGTTGTTGGTTAACAACAAAACAATAACTTGCAACCCTTTTATTCCTGCTTTTTCTGCAGCATTGGAATATGCTGACCAAACCCTAACCCTGATATCCCCTGTTCCCTGGGTACCAGGCCCCACATACTCTTTACTTTCTACCCCACCTGTCACTGCTTTTTCTCAATTAATATTGATAATCCCCATATGCATATCAAAGCTCATGTTGTGGACAACACATACATCTAATTTAAATTTGTCAGTTAATAAAACCAAAAAGAAAAAAATACTGATAATCCCCAGAATTGCATCTTTAACCCAGTTCTGGACGTGATCAGTTTGACCCTCAGCCATTGATGGCACCTCTCAAGAGTAAAGACCTACTCACAGAAAGAGCTTCTTCTCGGCCAGAAAGATCTCCTTGGCTGACATGCTTGAGGCACACTGGAACACCATTAGAGTGTAGAGTACCCAGGCTCTGCAGAACAGGAACAAAATCACCACAGTCAATTCTATACTGGTGGGTTGGTTTTCCACCCACAGAACTCTTTCCCTGAATGCTATAAGATTAAATAGATTTTTCTTTTAAAACAGTAGAACAGTTCTGGTTAAAACTGCCCAATAAAATGACCTCATGAGGTCTCCCCCAATCTCTGTGTCTCCACAATACTGGCCCTGTGACGCTACATTGCAGCATATTTGGACTTTTGTGGTTTTAGCTTTCTGTAAACTGAATTGTGTTCTCCTGCAATGAATGTGTTGAGGCCAAACACCCAGTGTGATGGTACTTGAGGGTGGGCCTTTGGGAAGTAATAAGGTTTCGAAGAGCTCATGAGAGTAGATCCCTCAAAATGGATCAGTGTCTTTACAAGAAGAAGAAATAGCAGAGCAAGCTCTGGCATGAGAGAGTGCAGAGTGAAGGCTGCCGTCTGCAAGCCAGGAAGGGCCCTCACAGGAGCCTCCACCTGCAGGAACAGAACCCCAACCTCAACTTCCAAATCTAGAACTGAGGGGAAATAAATTCCTGTTGTTTAAGCTACCAAGTCCATGGCATTTGGTTATAGCAGTCTGAGCTAATACATAGGTCATAAAAAATACTATAAGCTTCAGTTTAACAAAAATATCAAGTATCATTGCTAATGTATAAACAGAGAAACAGTAGGATAAATAATCAAAAGGCTATAGCATTAAATTAGCCAATTTGGTTTTAAAGTAGAGTAAGAAGAAAGTAAGACACATGGGAGGAAAACACAGGACCATGGATGAAACTCTCACTCAGCTCTGTATTACAGACATCCCACGCAACTGTCAGCAAAGACCTGACAGTTAGTCTTAAGACAAACACCTTCCTGTGGAGTTTCCAAAGTGCTCACAAAAGAAATCAAGCCAATGCTGACTAATGAAGAAAAAAATTAATATGTGTACCCGTGTGAAAAGGAAAACTAGCGACTCTTAGTTTTCAAGAAAATAAGTAAGGTCTGAGTGAAATACTTTCCCAAGACGCTGTGCTTTCTAATCAAATCTGCCAAAAAACCAGCTTCTTTACAGAAAGAAAAAAGCAACAAAAAGGGGCGAAAGCTAAACCACAACGGAAGAAAACTCAGATAGCCGTTTGGGAAACAAAGGAGTCCTCCAAGCAGCACCTCGGCGGGACTGCAGGCGCAGTGCGGGCCGAGGGCCGCCGGCTCGGCAGAGCTGGGACCTGGAACTTCGGAGGTCAGTTCGATTCTGAGAACTAGGCACCGCAGCGGACCCAGGGACCTCGGAGAACAGGTCGGGAAACAAAGGAATCCTCCAAGCAGCATCTCCGTGGGACCGCAGGCGCGGCGCGGCACGGGCCACGGGCATCGGGCTGTGGGCCATGGGCCCTGGGCCTGGCGGAACCGGGACCTGGAACTGCGGAGGTGAGCCCGTTTCCAAGAACTAGAAACCCCAGCGGACCCAGGGACATCGGAGAGCTGGTCGGGAAACAAAGGAGTCCTCCAAGCAGCACCTTGGCGGGACTGCAGGTGCGGCGCGGGCCGCTGACCTCGGGCCAAGGGCCGCAGGCTCGGGCGTGGCAGAACCGGGACCCAGAACTGCGGAGGCGAGCCGATTCTGAGAACTAGGCCCCATGGCGGACCCAGGGACCAGACGTGGTGTGGGCACCTCCAGAAGCCCACACTCCACCCAGGCAGGGGATTCTGCCACCAGACAGACACAGCAATGGGAATGCATGGTACGATCAGCCTAAACTCCAGGGGGACACATCCAGGGCCCCACAACAGAGCCTGGGGGACTGACTGCACAGCAAAGCTGGAACCAGGACAGTAGCAAACACAACTACCTGAGAGATAGAAAGAGGAGTGGAACCACACAGAGCCCAGGAAAAACAAGGGAGAGGGCGCTGTGTGCCACGAACTGGCGCACCATCTTGCGCACCAACCCCTCCCAAACAAAATTCTGCCAGCTACCCAGCTATCCAGACCTCCATTGACCTATTGCGCCCCCCAGTGACCAGAGGTGAAGCAAACAACAACGGAAATACAAGCGACAGTGATCCATAAGTTGGTTTGTGCGGGCGCACCTATACAAAGGATAGACTCAGACACTTGCCCTTCTAGCCCCTAGACAGGATTAGATGTGCAAAAGAATCCAGTGCACACAGGGTATCTGAAAAGGTCTGGCATTTAGACTGAACTCCTGCCATCAGCAATGGCAGAGAGAGAGCCGTAGTCAGACCCTGTTAAGAGCCCAGAGACATAAGCTAGCAGTGAGAATCATCAACGAAACCCCCTACCTGCACTGACAGAAAAATGCCAGAGACACACTCGAAAATTTAAGCTCAGTACTCATGAACTAACAGAGTGTTTGTCTTAGTAGTTGGTTGGTGTTTTTATGTTTTGGGGTTTTTTTCTTTTTTCTTTTTTTGTTTTGTGTTGTTGGTTTTTTTTTTTTTTTTTTCTCTTTTTGGTCTGTTTGGGGTTTTTTTGTGTTATGTTTTACCTGTTTTTACTCAGTATTCGTTTTGTATTGCCTTGATTTACTTAGGTTTGTTTGGATGATTGCTTGCTTTGTTTATACTTGCTTAGCTTGTTGAATCCCCTCATTTTCCCTTTTACAAGGTTCCCCCTCCTCTCTCCCCTCTATATTCTTCTCCTCAACACTTTACCTCCTATCTTGTCTTTTTCTCTTCCTTTTTCTCCTGTCTCATATCAAGACCATCTCATATTACCACACTCAAAACTCTACATTGACTACCAGAATCTCCTGACGTATCTACTATTGCTAATCATTACAATATAACACTTCAACACATTCAACCTTTTATTCCACTGGAACATACCCTCTTCTTTACCCTATTCCTGCATTCATTACTGTGACCTCTCACCCAACCTCTATCACTGAATACAAACTATTCCTGTTTATACCTTCAGACACCTCTAACTCCCCCACCCCCCGCAGAGATTGGACGAGAAAACTTGCAAGAGCAGCAAAGATATAAATATAAGAACAGGGAACCATGGGAAGGAAAAACAACAAAGAAACAATGAGCTACCACAACCCCTCAATAACAGATCTCACCAACCCAGAATGTCAGAGATTACCAGAAGAACAATTCAGATCTTTAATACTAGAAACAATACAGGATTTTCAGAAAGAATGTAGGCAGAGCTTTAAAGAAATTAAAGAAGAAATAAAGGAACAAATAAACAAAGAATTCGAAAAAGGAAGGAACCAAAGAGAAGCATTGAAGGAAGTAAAAGATGAAATAACCGAAATGAAGGCATCAATACAAACTATAAACAGCAGATTAGATCACATGGAAAATAGAATATCACTCTTAGAAGATGATCATATAGTACATAATTTAGAAAAAAAAAATACGACAGTATAAAGTAGACATCGAAGAGGTCTGGGCCAATTTTAAAAGAGCTAACCTAAGAATAATAGGTATAGAAGAGGGATCACAAGTTGAAACTCTTGGAATAAACAATCTCTTCCAAGAAGGAATATCAGAGAATTTTCCAAACATAGAAAGAGAAGTCGACACACAGGTACAGGAAACATACAGAACTCCCTCAAGACAAGACCAAAGAAGAGGCTCACCACGCCATATAATAATCAAGCTGACCAAAGTAGAAGCTAAGGAGAGAATTTTAAAGGCAGCAAAAGTAAAAGGCCAAGTGACATTTAGAGGCAAGCCATTAGAATCACTCCAGACCTCCCAAATCAAGTCATAAAAGCCAGGAGGGCTGGAGTAACATATTCCAAACTCTGAAAGAAAATAACTTGCAGCCAAGATTCTCATACCCAGCAAAACTCTCTCTCAAAATTGATGGCGATATAAAAACCTTTCATGACAAACAGAAACTGAAAGAATTTATGTCTTCCAAACCAGCACTAGAGAAACTACTTAAAGAGATTAACTACAAAGAAGAACTAATGAGTA
>PVLC010048921.1:0-10603 GCA_004027655.1 Graphiurus murinus | reverse complement strand
GGACAGCTGGGGGCGCAGTCGGACAATGATGGTTTGGATAGCTGAGAGGAGGATGGTTGAAGGGCGCTGGCGGCTAAGATGGTGGCAGCCACACGCTGGGTCCCCCAAATCTCCCGATCTCCACCCAGGCGCTCCAAGTTCACGCCCAGGCTTCAAGCACTCCCTCTCTTCCCCTAGTCAAGAGGCTGGGCTCCCGGCCTATCTGCTTCAGGCTCACTTTTCCATCCCTGGAGGCTGACCTGCCTGCTCGATCTTCCCGGGTTGCTGAGGGGCGCAGGCTGGTGATAGTCTGGCCAGATGGCGGGTAGCTGGTTGGGAAGGGCTAGCAGGGGGAATGGTGGGCCGCCACTTCACGGCCCGCCGGCTCCCGCTGACTCGTCCTGCCCCTCCCGAACTCAGCTCCTCCGCTCCCACCTCAGACCCAGGCCTCCGCCAAGAAGCTGCGTCCCACTTCAGGCTCTGGGCAGTCGCAGTTCCGCGCTGAGGCGATGCGCCGGGACAGACCCCAGACCCGCGGGTGCCCACGCTGAATGCCCCACGGTTCTGATCTCCGCCTGGGTGTGGTGCAGGGTGCCAGGGGTGCTGTGTCCCGGGGCCCGCCGTTCCCAGCGTCTGGGTGGCCCCCAAGGCTCCTGGTCCTGCCCTTCCACAGCCTACCTCCTCGCTCCTCAGCGCTGAGCCCGGCTGCTGCCTGCCCCGTTAGAGCAGGGCCGGCGGGGGTCCGCGCGGAGCGCGGAGCGCGGATCGCTGTGCTATGGCGTCTTTTCTTGTCCCCGCTCTGCTTTCTTGATCTTCTTTATTTGTTTGTGGTTCAGATTTCGCTTTTTTCCTTCTGTTGAAAAGATCTTTTTATGGTAAATTTAGATCCAAATCAAGGCGTTTGTGAAAAGACGGTTCACTCAGTCACCATCTTGGATCTTCTCCTCTAGATTCTTCTTCTTATGAGAGAATATGTCTTTTTAGTGTTTAAAACATTTTATTTTATTTTATTTTTGCGGTACTGGGGATTGAACTCAGGGGCATTCTACCTCCAAGCTATACCCCCAGCCCTATTTTTTTTATTCTTTATTTCGAAACAGGGTCTCACTAAGTTGCAGAGTGCCTCACTAGGTAGCTGAGGCTGGCCGCGAACCCGGATCCTCCAGTCTCAGCCTCCCAAATGATGGGATTACAAGCGTGTGCCACCACGCCTGGCTGTTTAAAACATTTTAAACAGTGTCCTGTTTGTCAGCCAAAGCATCCTAATTAACACAATATATAAGGCAGACATTTTTTTCTCCCTGTTCTATAGATAAGGAAATTGAAGCTTAAACATGTTGAACAATGTTCCCAAGGCTATACCATTTCTAAAGGAGGATCAAACTTTAAAACACAGGTAGCCCAACTCCTAAGTCTATTTTCCTAACCCACACAATGCTGAACACACAATATCATCTCTGGCAAAGTGATTAGTCTGACTTTTAATCATAAGTTCGTAGGCTGTGGACCTGTAGAGAGGGCTTTTATTATCCTGGAGGCTCCCAATCCAGGGAAGTAGTTGGCCCCTTGTCAGTGATGCTTGACGTAGATTTGGCCTGGTCATCATGATGCTTTTGGAGGCCTAGCACACCTGGAACCAGGTATTCTTATTTCTGAGCAGGGATCAATATTACATAAAGTCTCTTATTCATGCTTCATGAATCACCATAAATGCCATTTTCTCTGTGATGTTTTTCTCCTACATCCCAGATTTCACTAATCCCTGCATTATATGCTCTCCAGCACCTAAACTTCCTATATTAGTCAGCTTTTCATTGCTGTGACCAAAATACCTGACACAAACACCTTAGAGAAGGAAAGATTTCTTTTGGCTCACAGTCTCAGAGGTCTCAGTTCCTTGCTGGCTGGCTCCATTGCTTTGGGCCTGAGATGAGGCTCAGCATCATGGCAGAGGGGTTTGGCAGCGGAAAGCTTCTCAGCTAGGAAGGAGAAAGAGGTGGGGTGGGATAAGACAAACCCTCATTGACCTTCTTCCTCCAACTAGACCCCACTTCCTGCACTTTCCATTACTTTCCAATAGTTTATTCAAATTATTAATCCATCAGGTGGTTTAACCCACTGATGAGGTCAGAGCCCTCATGGTTTCACCATTTCCTAAAGCCCCTCCCCCCACATTGCTACATTGGCTACCAAGCCTTTAACACATGAATCTTTGGGGGATAATTTATACCCAAACTGTAATAGTACTCCAATTGTAACTAGGTAATTGACTAATATCTGTCTTGTCTGAGAACTACTATTTTTTCCTTTTTTCTGCTTGCTTTCCTCTAAACCCGCCTCTGCTTTTCAGTCATTTATCTGGTTTTCATATCAGGTGCAGCTATAAAAACAGACAGGACATCTATGGGGAATGGGTTGGTTTTGAGTGTTATACTGTATGTAGGCAGGGAAGAGGGGCTTCTGAGGTTAGGCTTCCAGAGACACTGGCCACCTGGGCATCTAGCAATTGCATGCCCACTATGTCAGAGTACAGAAAACAAATGAAAGAAGACCAAAGATAAACTTCATCTGTTTCAACATTTTTACTGGAAATTCTATATGTAGAAAAGAGAGAGAAACATTGTACAGTCTCTATCAGCACACACACACACACACACATACAGTAGCTTGAGCTAACTCTTTTGTCACTATCATCAAGTTATGTAAAATTTTATGGGCTGGTTTGAAAACTTAACTATTAAAATTTATGGAAAAATGTTTTGAGTGTTCCCCAAAATACATACTACATACAGGCTTTCCATAAATTATAACTATTGCTTTGTATTTAAATGAATTTTTTGTTGGTAATTTTGACTCCTTCTAAAGGCAAGCATAATGCCTGGGACCTAGTGAGTGTTCAATAAGTAATTGTTGAAGAAAAAAATGGATCATGGACTATGCTACCATGTATGCCTTGTTTCTCTGCAGAAAATGAACAGAAGAAAATGAGTTTTATTTAGCAAAGAGTCTATGTTACCTAGGATGTTGCTGAAAATCAAATTCTTTTCAACCAATATTGCATGAAGAAGAAGAAAGAAGCTGGGCATGGTAGCACACGCTTGTAATCCCAGCATTTGGGAGGCTGAGACCAGAGGATCCAGGTTCGCAACCAGCCTCAGTTACCTAGTGAGGCACTCCGCAACTTAGTGAGACCCTGTTTCAAAATAAAGAATAAAAAAAAATACGGCTGGGGGTATAGCTTGGAGGTAGAATGCCCCTGAGTTCAATCCCTAGCACCGTAAAAAGAAGAGGAAGAGGAAGAAGAAGAAAAAGAAGAAGAAGAAGAGGAGGAGGAGGAGGAGGAGGAGGAAGAAGAAGAGGAGGAAGAAAGGAAATAGAACCTCAAGGTTGTTAGAAGCAAAGAGAAGCTGGAAGAACAGTGTGTGCCTAAAGCCAGGTTATGGCTTGCTGTTTCTTCCTTCACCACTAATGATGTGTCTATTTAGGATAATACTCACAGTACTATGCTAGGTATTATGAGCTGCACAAAGAGGCAGAATATGAGGTTCTGGGGAAACAAAACACCATAATCACACTGATAATTTGAAGTTAGAATATGGTCATGTTATTCCCCCTTCTTAAAAAGATATTCCATTACGCACAGGATAAAGACAACAATCATTAGCCTACATCTTCTACTACCAGCAGCTCACCAGCCTTCTCTTTAGCTATTTTCCTCCCCACTTTCTGCTCTTCAACCCTTCTGTGGTTCAGTCCTTGGAATCCTTCATTCTCCTTTCCATATAAAGTTCGTCTATATGAAGTGACCTTCCTTCCCCTAGTTAATGCCTGTCCAATCTTTGAGGTCATATTAGGTCTCACTTATTCAGGAAAACCTCTCTATTTCCCACAGGCTGGGTCCAGTTGTCCTCCTTGCCCTCTAACTCAAGTTCTATGCCTCTTTAAAAGTACTTATCCAAGCTGGACAGAGTGGTGCATGCTCTTAATCCCAGTATTTGGGAGACTAAGATAAGAGGATCACAAGTTAGAGACCAGCCTCTACAATTTATCAAGACCCTGTCTCAAAATAAAAAATCAAAAGGTCTGGGAGCATAGCTGTGAGGTAGAATGCCCATGAGTTCAACCCCTAGTACCACAAAAAAAGAGTACTTATCCAAACAGTAATTAAGTAAGTGGGCAAATTTTGTTTGTCTTCCCTCTGTAATTCAAACTTGAGGAAAACAGATATATTTTTCTTATCCATGTTGAATTCCCAGAGTCTAACAATGATTCGTATATTTTTTATTGAATGAAAGATTGAATGCTGAATACAGGTATCCTCTCATACACTTCTTCTTTCATGATCTCCCTTACTCAAGTGTTTGTTGTGGGCTTCTCATACTCTGTCCATCCCATGAAAGTCAGTTCTTTAGGATGGTGTTCTGAGTCTTCATTTTCCCTATGTTTGGGTAGACTTCCAGTGAGATCCCCTGGCATCAATTGCCATCCTAGTGTTCATGACTCCAAAATGTCTACCTCCTGCCAAGATTTCTCTTGACAATTTTCTGTGCTCAGAACAATGGCCTTCTGAACATCTTCTTGTTGATCTCACATAAGTACTGCACTTCATTTCAGATTTGAACCCCTGTGCAGAGAAGTCTTGTCTAGTTCCCAGCCTTTCTAAACAACCAGCACCTTCTCTTTTCATCAACCTATCTTCACACAGCTGAGTATGAACATGTGGAAAAGAATTATGAGAAAAAATTAAAGGCAGAGTTTTTTGTAAAACAAGAACATGAGGAATGTATTTCAGGAAGCTTTATTTCACTTACTCTGGCATCTTAATATTGTATTCCCACCAATGACTTGGATGATGAAATAGAGTGCAATATTCATGAAGCTGGCAGAGAATATTCATAAGCTTTTAATTACAGGAAAACTTAGTGAATTGGAAAAACAACAGAAATATAATTAAATTAAATGAGAGGAAAAACAGAACACTACAAAAAAGAGGAGAATGTTAGATTGGAAAAGAACATTTGCTATAAGAAAATGTAGCTATGGAATATCAAGAAAATGGAGTCCTGCTGGAAAATATCTTCAAGTTAGCATCATGGCCCACAGTTTCAAAGCTAATTTGCTTGTGGTTGGATAAACACCATAAAGGAAGTGAGGAGGTCGAACTGAGTGATACAATAAAAACATCTCTGAGTCTGGGGTCTGAGGATTGAAAGAAATCCAAGTCCTACTTCTATTGTTTGTGAAACTTTTGCAAAAGTATGTCTCCATGGACTGTGAGAAAGCTTAAAGATCATCGAATCTAAACTTGTCATCTGAAGACAAGGAATTTGAGCCAATACATGAAGGGATCTCCAAAACCACACACCCAGAAGCAAGGGAGACAGAGTGAGATAGATAGAGAGTTAGCAATCAAGATCGTTTCTTTCAAACAGGCCATCTCATCTGGGCATAATGGCACACTCCTCTAATCCTAGTACTTGGAAGGCTGAAACAGTAAAATTGCAGGTTCAAGGTCAGCCTCAGAAATTTAGTGAGGCCCTCAGCAACTTAGAGAGACCCTGTTTCAAAATAAAAAATAAAATAGGGCTGGGAGTATAGCTCAGGGGTATAGTACCCCTGTGTTAAATCCCTAGTACCCCCACAGCACACTCACACACATACACACACACAAACCATGGTCACCCCATGACCTTATTGGGAAAAACAAAATTCTGCTTGTGAACAAACCTTTAAACATCTACTCTCAGTGGAATTATTCTAAAAAGGAGCCACCCACTACTGGTAATCCTCATTTTTTAATTAGAAAGAGCTACTGTTAGGCCCCACAGCCCAATTGTGTCAAGGTAGTAGGATAAGTTGCTGAGAGAGACCAAACAAGGAAAGACAGCACATGAGGCATAAGGCTTTATTAGGGAGGCATGAAGCTTTATTGAGAAATGCTTACAGAGAAAGTGGAGTGGTGATGGGCTATAGATGGCACCTCTATTCTGCCCACACAGCATTTTAGTCAGTGGTGTGTGGCTGGATGAGTGACATGTATCCTTTCCACAGTGCCCTCAGTTCCATGCCCATCACCACCAAGAGAGGGATTTTGTATGCTGGAAAATAGTGACATCACCAGCATTAGCTTGCTTAGTTTGCTTGTATGACCAGCACCCCAAGGAGCATGGCATGCATGCAAGAAAGTAGCTTTCTACAGACAGCATTTACATGCCCAGGGTGCATAGGAGAAAGCCAGTGCCAGTCAAGATAATATGCACCTGGACACAATGGCCCAGGCTTGTCCTTGTTGTTCCCTTTAACTTGGCTATGTTTCTGAGAATGAAGGGGGGGATATTCAGGCATATGGTCTTTTACTGTCCCTCCTTTTCTTAAAGACAATACAGCTGCCATCATCCAGAGAAACAATTTGATGTATTCTACTTCCAAGGTGTAATTAGAGAACTTAGAGAGGACCTGAAAAAGAGCAGAGAATTGAGGAGGAAATAGTGGAATAGAAAGCTTGAAGAAAGAGTTAAGGACACTTATTTTCTTCTGTGGATATTTACTAAGCATGTACTAGGGCTCTGTGGTTGGTGTTGGGAAGACAAAAATGATACAGGATACCACCTCAATGGAACTCACAACCTATTAAGAGGAGGCAGACATGTAACAAATATACTACTTGCCAACAGAACAGAATTATGACAGAAATATGTTCCGGGTCCAACAGAAAATGAAGAAGAATTTCCCAAGAGAGATGGCTCTTGGTAAGTAATTTCTATACCAGAAATGTGTGCTGCTGAGAAGAGAATCTTCCAGAGCAAGTACAAATCTAGTTACGCTCAAGATGAAGAGAGAGAATGAGCTTACATTGTAGCCTCAAAAGAGGTGGATCATAATTAGGGAAAATATCTTTGCTATAAAAGTTAATCCACAAATTATTTGCTCTAAATGGTATGAAATCTTTTTTCTTAGGAAAATGATGGATTGCCATCTGACTGGGATGGTTTAACTGTGGTAACTAAAGTTCCCAAGACTCATTCAACTCCTAAAAGGTTATTCTTACAAAAACACATTTGCTTTAAGACTTGACTGTAAGCATGACTAAATGCAGACAATTACTGCTTATAAAACAGTGACTCATAATCCACAGTGTCTCCTAAAACCTGACTATTCTCCAGAGCTTTCTAGTTATATATGGAAACTCTCATACTGACAAAACTTGTAATTTACAAGCTGTCTCAGGAGCAAAGTTATTTTCCAGGGCAAAAACATATCAACTCTGTCTGCTACCAACAGATGGCAGTAACAGTTATGCGACAACATTTTAATTTGAATGTGAATGTGATTTTGCCCAAGGCATTAGCCATTGGCCTGATATTTATTTGCTATGTTTATATTTAGCATTTAGGTTCTTTGTGAGCATCATTTACTCCATTGTCTTCAATACATACAAAAGCAATAAAGTCCTAACAAAGATGTATGCTTACAATGTATGATAAAAATAAAAATTAAAAAAAAGCAATAAAGCTATTTAAAGAATTAGTGTGAAGAAACTGACAATTACAATGGGAATTAAAATAGAAATATTAGAAAAAATTTTCAGAAAAAGACAATATGCTGAAGCTATTAATCATTGGCTTTTAGGAACAATTCAATACAACAAAGCAATGTGCACTAAGAGCTGTTCTAATCAATCAATAGTACAGTGTGAATTAAGCATATAATAAAAACATTTTTATCATACCCATCTAAAACAGAGCCCAGGCCATGGGAAGAATACCCTCAGGTTACAGATGATTATTTGAGGAACTATCGCACGAGGCCAGTCCGGTAAACATCCAGACTTATCTTCCAGACTATGTATTTTTTCTTCATAGTAACTGTCAAGGGAAGTACCAACTGTGACTGCAAGACTAGACGAACATAGGAACTTCTGCCATTTGCCAGTCAGAGCATGATAGCTCCCTCGAATAACTTGGGTAGATTTCTTTCTTGGATGTTAATAAAAACCCCAATTTTCCTTTTTCCTCTGGACATACCAGAGATTATCCTGGTCTCTACATGTAAACCACACTGCAATCCCATTCTTTCTTCTCAAACAAAAATTCCTTTATTGGAGAATCTTCTTTATATTTTTGGTTGACTTCAACAACATTTCACAAAAGATGAGCAGGAATAATTACCAAAATTATTTTATTTTGTATATTTTTATTGGTGCATTGTAATCATACATCTTTGTAAGGTACAAGCTGGTAGAGTCATACATGCACACATTACTCATTTAACCCTTCCCCAATTCTTGCCCTATCCCCTCCCCCTCCCTCCTTCTTATGTTCAGTTTAGTGATTGACTTTGATATGTTTGTGAATATATACCATGTGCATTAGGGTGTTTCTCCCCCCATCACCATCAGTTAGATCATCTTCTTTGCTCATCGAAGACTCACTTTCTCCCTAGCTTCTGTATATTAGAGCGAACATCTGATTTTTTTACTTTTTGCTATGGGAATTTTAAGAAGAAGCCTGGAAGATCATTCCAAGTTTCAGCACAATTGAAGTAGCATGCCATTGTCACTTCTTGACAAACTACAGGTGCACAGGCCTCTTCAAGTCTGCATGATGCAAAAGTCAATGTTAGCATATCCAATACAGATGGGGCAATTGCCAATTTCTGCTGGTGAACTCACAGCCACAAAGAAATATAAGGCTGAGTGAATAGAACAAGGGCTGGTATTCAACCCCAGTTTGCCATGTCAGTTGGGTGACTAACCTGTATAAGCAAATTGGATGCTATAGAACTCTCCACAATGCATGTAGCACTTGCGCTGGAGAGGGCATATATGCCCAGAAAATTTTCACTATAGTTAAAACTGATCAGGTGTGGAAATAGCTGACAAGTAGAACTTATAATAGCAAAGAGGAAAAGACCTTACATGATTTTAATTTGCTCAGAAGAACATTTTTTTCTTCTAAGCAACCAGTAAAAACAAAGAGCTATTTACAGCTACTAAAAAAAGAAAGAAGATAAAGTGAAATGTTAAAATATTCATTAATCTGAAAAGGCAGATGAAAAGGAAAGGAGAAGCAGAGAACAGATAAAACAAATAGAACTCAAATATTCAGATGATAAATTTAACTTAAACCATATCAATTACATTAAATGTACATGATATAAACACAATGTCATAGTCCATTTGGGTTGCCATAGCAAAATACCATGGAATGCCATAGCAAAATACCATAGCTTAGCCGGGCGTGGTGGAGCACGCTTGTAATCCCAGCATTCAGGAGGCTGAGACTGAAGGATCCGGTTTCACGGCCAGCCTCAGCTATCTAGTGAGGCACTCCGCAACTTAGTGAGACTCGGTTTCAAAATAAAGAGTAAAAAAATAGGGCTGGGGGTGTAGCTTGGAGGTAGAATGCCTCTGAGTTCAATCCCCTGTACCGCAAAAAAAAAAAAAAAAAAAAAAAAAAAAAAAAAAAAAAAAAAAAAAAAAAAAAAAAAAAAAAAAAATACCATAGCTTATAAACAAAAGAAATTTACTCAAATACCTCAAGACTCAACTCCCCAAACTCCCTAGACCATGCAACAAAATCTTGCGGCTGCAGCTAAACTCATCTCTGCCTTCAGGGACCCAAGCAATACTCATTAAGACCATGAGTTAAAATATCCCAGCAGAAGCCTGCCCTGCATGGCCACAGGGTCCTCTGTGGCAAGAAATAGAACCACAAAGTTTGTGAGTTTGCAAATCATCTTTGAGCAGGTAAGAGCAGGGGCTACAGTCAGACACAGCAGAAATGTGATTTAGCAGACATCCCCAAGGGACATTAGGACATGAGGGACCTAGGGTTGGCAGTTCTCTTTGTCCCTGTAGGGCCTCCAGCAATCACCACATGACCACCAGCCATGGTATCTGTGGGGTAAAATAACTCGGCCAACCATGCTGCAGGCTCAGAAAGTTATTAACTCATGTCCAGCAGTGTTTGGGTGTTACAAACACCAATGCCAGAGGCCAACAAGGTCTCATGATCACAACTGCCCAGAGCAGCAGCAGTGTCCCTGGGCTAAATAACTGAGCCACTCAAGCCTCAGGCTTAGAAGAGTACAATCTCTCCCTGATAGCACTTGGGCTCTGAAAGCAGGGAAGGCCTGGGCCAACAGGGGTTCATGTGATAACAGCCACAGGCTAGGAACTCAACACTCTCTCCACCAGCGGGGTTTGGGCCTGGTGTACAGGCATGCCAGTGACTGATAGGTCCACATGATCACAAACAGCAGATCAGCAGTGGTGTCCCTGGCCCATCAAAGCTCGGCCAGCCGGGCCACAAGATTAGAACATAGTAATCTTTGGCCCTGCTGAGCTTAGGCCCACTGGCTACAAAAAGCGGAGGTCAGCACTCTGCAGAGTTTCATGGGTTCAAAATTAGAGGAGCAGGAGAGGAAGATCCAAGATGGCGACTGAGTGAACCGTCTTTTCACAAACGCCCTGATTTGGATCTAAATTTACCATAAAAAGATCTTTTCAACAAAAGGAAAAAAGCGAAATTTGAACCACAAACAAATAAAGAAGATTAAGAAAGCAGAGCGGGGACAAGAAAAGACACCATCGCGGAGCGATCCGCACTCCGCGCTCCGGGCG
>PVLC010048920.1:0-10620 GCA_004027655.1 Graphiurus murinus | reverse complement strand
TTGGCCAGGAAGTGTAGAAGCATCTCACCAAGGACCCCAACACTCTAGTACCATGAACTATATAGAAGGCTTTCTTCCTCAAGCCCCAGGAAAATCATTATCCCCCAAAAGTAGATTAATTTTTTTCCAAGTTCAAAATGTGTAACTATAAAATAGATACAACTAAGCTACAGAATGGAATATACATTTGCAGTTTAAACAAGCAATTGCTATAAAACAACAATTAAAAAACCAAACATAGCCAGGCATGGTGACCCATTGCTCTAATCTTTGTACTTGAAAAGCTGAGACAGGAGGATCACAGGTTTGAGATCAGCCTCAGCAAATTAGCAAGGCCGTGGGCAACCTAGTGAGACCCTGTTGTAAAATTAAAAAGAAAATAGGCCTAGAGGTGTAGTTCAGAGATATTAAGCCTCTGGGTTCAATCTCCAGTAGTGCGCACACACACACACACACACACACACACACACACACACACATGCCAAACACAGAATTATCATAATGTATAATAAAGCAAATACAGAACCATTTATAATGCAACAATTTCACACCTCTGTATATATCCACAATAATTGAAAAGAGATACATACATACCAATGTTCATTGCAGCACTATTGATATTTGCCCAAAGTGGGAGACAACTATAATAAATGTTTACCCGTAGATGGATAGCTAGATAAATGCTGATATATAAGATACATACAGTAGAATACTGTGCCAGCCTGCAGAAGAATTAGGCACTGTCACAGGCTGAGGTGTGATGGACTTTAAAACATATAAAATAAAAGGAGTTGGCACAAATGCTCATACAATCTGTAATTCCATTCATATTAGATGTTCAGAGAAAAGAGAAAATGAAGTCAAAGAAACAGAAGGCAGAATGATGGTTGTCAGAAGTTAGCGGAAGTAAGGAATCTAGAGAAACTGCTTAATAAGAAGGGGCTTCGATTTGGAGAAATGAAGATGCTTTGGTACTACCATTTCTTTCTCTTTTTTTTTTTTTTTTTTTTTTTTTTTTTTTTTTTTTTTTTTTTTTTTTTTTTTTTTTTTTTTTTTTTTTTTTTTTTTTTGGTACAAGGGATTGAACCCAGAGGCATTTTACTTCCAAGCTACACACCTAACTCAATTTTTGTTTCTTTCTTATTTGGGAACAGGGTTTCATTGGATTGCCGAAACCTTGCTAAGTTGCAGAGGCTGGCTCTGAATCTGTGATCCTCCTGTCTCAGCCTCCCAAGTGCTGGGATTATAAGTGTGAGACACCATGCCAGCTACCATTTCTTATTATGTGAATTTTACCTCAAAAAGATTATGTCCAATACATACATGAAAGTAATCAACATTATTCATTATCAGGAAAACAAAAATATCAGTAAGATGCTGTTTTATATCAACTGGAATGCCTGAAATAAATTTTAAAAAATTATTATTGAAAGCATTGTTAGAGAGAATAGAAAAGAATTGGCACATATTGAGGTAGTGGGGGCATCAAATGGCTCAACTACCTTGAATAACAAGTTAGTACCTAGAAAGATAAGCATAGAACCAATGCATGACCCTTCAATTCCAATCCTAATCTTATCCCTGAGATAAATGAAAACATACACTCATAAGAATGACTTGTTCAAATAAGTTCATAGCAGCTGGATTCATAAAAGTCTCCAAAGAAAAATAATCCAACTGTCCACCAATAGAAGCATGGATAAAACAAACAAAGAAGCAAGTAAGCAAGAGCCCTGTGGTTGACCTGTGCCATAGAAAACCAGCTGTCCATGAAAATGTTGACTAATGAAGGCAGGGGCAGAATGGGTGAGCACAACAAGAATAGTTTAAGTGAGAGAAACAGGACACAAATAATCACATCTTGATTGATTTCATTTATCTTATGTCCATGAAATGATGAGACAAATCAATACCATTCTTTGAGTCTTAGTTCAGGGGTGTAAATAATTTCTGAAATTCATACGACTGACCACTAAGATTTGTATGTTTTCTTTTGTGTTCATGAACGTTGATATTTTTTCATAATGTGTCTTTTTTCACATCTTTTTTAACCTGAATAACTCGTTTTGTGACATTTAATTGCCATGGACAATAGGGTCCTTCCTATTTCCCATTCAGTAGCAGGATTTTATCCATCCAGTTCGAATACGTATTTTGCTGTTTTGTCTTTTAGAATTAGTATCATACCTGTGTCCAGCCTCATTTGGCATGCTTATAGTAATACACCTGCTGATTTGCCATCATATGACATAATTTCCTAAAGTGCCACCTGTGATACAACATATTGTACAGCTTCCATTTAAAAACTTTATGAATATTAAAAACAAATGCTCTTTGAATGCGCTTGGCTTCATATTCTACTCACCATGCCTAACCCAGGTGTTGATTTAAAATTCAGTGGCACAAAACGTTTATCTATCATTCCAAATTATCTCATATTCTTTTAGTTCTTGATGCATCTGAGACAGAAGCCTGGGAAACGCATTCTTTCCCTTTGACCATATAGCACGTTTAGTCATTAAAGGCTGCAGCTTCATCATTTGGAATTTCATTCTAAACAAAGATTCCTAAGTGAGCCTCCTGGCAGCTGCCTTGTCAGGTCTGTGAAAGGAAAAAATTAAATCTACTATATTTATTCCAAGCCTCCTCTGTAATGGATCTCATATGAGAGCTTAATTTTATTTTCTGTTTATCGGAAATAAGGCCTACCAAAGACATGGTATGTAAGTAATTATGTACAGCCATCACACAGATGGTGGGTAATAATAAGAAATTGTGGATGGGAGTCTGTTCCTTTAACAAGCAAAGAGAAATGGCATTTGACTCTCCCTTTTGCAAATGATAATACCTAGTGCTTGTTAAATTTGGTGATACTTTTGCTTGATCAGAAATTAGATCTGGCATTGATAATAAAAATTGTTGACTGGGGAGGAGACAATCAAGTCTTTCATTTATTTCATCTGTGTAGACAGAAATGATAAGACAGATTGATGAGTAGATAGATAGATTGAGAGATATCACTTTAAAATGTCAAAAAGAGTGAAGCTACAGTTATAATAGGATATTTCTGGATGCAACATATTCTTTTTATTTATTTATTTTTTAAATTCAGAGCATTGTAAGTTTTATATCATATTGGGGTATAAAGTGTCAGACAGATGCATGAATATAGTTCTTGGTGCCCTTCCCACCGGGTCCCTCCTCCCCTCCCTTCCCCACGTATGTCTTTGATATTGGAATTGGTAGTTTTGTATATATTCATGGCATTATTTCTACTATTACACCCTTTATGACCTCATCTCTCATCCCTGATACTCCTGTCACTCCCCAGAGTCTACTCATGTATCTGATGTTGCCTTTATTTCCGAATATCACTCTAGCTTCCACATATGAAAGAAAGCATATGTCTCATTTTTTGATACTGGCTGTACTTGCTTAGTATAATATTCTTGAGTTCCATCCATTTTCTTGCACAAAGTGAGATTTTGTTCTTCTTTATGGCTGAGTAAAATTCCATTGTGTGTATATGTTTTGTGATCCATTCATCTGGTGATGCTTATCAACCCCCCCCCCTTTAATCTTTTAAAATTAATTCAGAAAAAGCAGAACATGCATTGTCCAGTAGTTTATTTTTTAGCCTCATTCATACTGTTCCTGTTAAAATACTACAAGTATAAAATCACAAGCCAGAAGCAGTGGTCCATGCCTGTAATCCCAGTATGTGGGAAGCTGAGGCAGAAGGATCACATTTAAGGCCAGTCTCAGACACTGAGATTCTCAGCAAGGTCCAAACGTAGGACTCCTTAGTGAGAACCTGTTTCAAAATAAAATAAAATAAAAATAAAAATAAATAAAGAATAGCTGATAGTGTAGCTTGAACGTGGAATGTTTCTGATAATTCAATTCCTAGTACCAAATAAAATAAAATAAAAATCACCAGTTCAAATATTTATTCATTATTTATTTATTTATTTATTTATTATGAAACTGGCATTTTGCAGATACCATTAGGCAAGGAAGTGGCAAGTAAGAATAATTGGTCTCTATCTGAACCTAATGAGAGGCCAGAAAGCAAAGCGATGACTATTTGGTTTATTCTAAGTCTCTGAAATGAGATAGATTACATTTATTAAGCATTTGTCCACTCAACATTTATTGAATATTTATTGTCTTACAGTCTAGAGGGATAGCTGGACTAAAATGAAAAAAAAAAAAAAGCACAGCCAACTTCAATACAGAAGAGTATACACTGGTATTCTACAGTTTCTTAAAATTTAAATGTGTTAATAATGTAAGTAGAGTTCTCACCAATATGCCTCTGTCTGCTAAATTCCTGTAAAAAATATCCCTAGACACTGCTAAATGTTTCCAAAAGGGCAATTTCCTCCCTGAATAGGCCTTTCAAACCCAAAGTCTTAGAGAGGTGGCTCACACCACAGGAACTTGGACCAACCTGATAGAACCACTGGCCTGGCATGATTAAAGACAAATAAAAGGTCTAGAATATTCTGAAGCCATTTGAATAGAGCCTGAAATACATGTGTAGCCTACAACTGTTAGGCAGTTAGAGAGAGGTGGAGCAGGTCAGGGCAAGCTTGGGAGGAAACTGAGGGGAAATTGAGCAAACCTCACGAAGGGAAATATGGGGAGTCCTCATCCAGCTATAGTTAGAACCATGGAGCTGTCTGGAGGCTGAACTTACTCCCTGGGAGACAGCCTCTGGCAGTTATGGGAACTTTGACATTGCCACTTTAGACACTCCAGGAGATTTCAGGGATTTCTTTTAGGCATACATGGGAAGGTTTCCAATAGGGTGAAAACAGCACAAATACACTAAACTGTGGCCCCAAAAGAGATAGTGACTGCCTCAAATGCATGTACGTGAGGGGGAAGATTACCAGACTAAAGAAAGCTCGGCACATGGAAGATTCCAGGCTGATTTTTCATGCCAGACCCTTTCTCTGGAATACAACCCCTTTATCACTGCCTTCTCTTAAACTGCACTCCCATTTTCTTAAAGAAATCTCTTATCACCCCTACTGTGCTTTTCATAAATTATTTCTAATCAAGAGTATCACCCTATAAAAAAACATATGAAAGCAGAAAGGAAAACCTTTAGACATGAAAATACAATAGTAAATATTGAAAAGAAAAGTGAATAATTCTCTAAGTTATTGACCATAGAGAGTAGTACTCATAATTTTTGTTTATTTCAATATTGGTTTCATTGTTGTTCTCTTGGATTACAAATGTACAGTGAAGCTAGCAGATACTAATTTTGTCTAACTATGCAATCATATTTTGACTTTACTTTTGAAAGATCAAAAATATGTATTCTAAATAGGTTATCATCACTTTTCTCAATTACCCAAACAGTAATTATCTTGAAAAAAACTAACCTTAATGAAACACCTGGTGTCTCTAGAAGATCTCAATAATTTACCTAGGATTTTATCAATAAAATTCAACTCATTTTAAGTACACAAATTTTCTAACTTGTTAGGATTTATTTATGTCAAATATGACTTCCAGTTAAAGTTGTTTTTAAGGTGGGTAAACGGGTAACATAAAGTTTCTACTAAATTCCTTTGAAAATTAGTTAAAATCACATCCTCATCACTATTATTAATGTAAAGATTTCAAAACAAATTTCAAAATTCTTTTTTTTTGTCTCTATATTAAGAACTTTTTTTTTTTTTAAAAAAAGAATCTCTTTTAACTGTCAGAAAGGGAAAATCATTTCTAAACCTGTGTTCCCATTGGTCAGTATTAGACGACGGTTATCATCAACCCCTTAGGACGCTGTGTTCATATGGCAAAGGTTTGATTCAGTGTAGAACCAAAGCTCTTCCTCTTATGAGTGTGCATATTTATTGTAATTTTTTTTAATTCCTTCCTGGTTATGGTCTACATTGGACTTTCAGCTTGGACCACCTTATCCCCAATTCAAACAGTGAATCCCAAGTATGCTCTTAAGAATAGTAACAAAAAAATAACTTATAGTCTATCCAAAGGAAAAAAAAAAAAAAGAAATAGCTTCCTATGATTGCATTACTTTGGAAAAATCAGATTATATTAAGAAGAAGAAGTTCCAAAGAGAAAAAATGTGAGCTTATCTTCAGAGATAAGTAGAAACTGATAATCCATGGTACAAAAACATTAATGACTCAAAATATGTAAAGAATCTAGACATTGCATTTTCAAATGTTGTGTAACAAGCATATGGAATGCATTGAGCAAAATGACCATCAAAGGAAATAAATAAATGAGCTTAAGAAACAGATGTTTGTAACACCAGGAAAAGGTTAAAGCATACATTGTCCAGTCAGTATGTAGAATTATGATAAAAGTGGACAGCTTCTTTGAGGCACATGGTACTTTCGGTTCATCCATCTAAACTATAAACCTATACTTTTAATTAAAATATGTCTTTCAAAGGCAATGCACATGTCTTTAAATGCTTGGAATTAAGTTGGGCTTGGCCTGGGGCATAATTGACATAGGTAGAGTCCTTGGTTCATTAATGAAAAACATACCTGCAATGCTAGAAGGAAAATGGAGAACAATTTCTACGATGCCAGTTAGACCCACATTAGCATTCCAGGAACACTTAGTGTCATACAAGAGAAAAGAAGCCTGTGGGTAGATGATCATTGTCAAAAAATGCAGATGTTAACTGCTAGTGAATGGATCTAACACATTTGCATTCTCCCTTACCGTTTTGAGGCATGATGTCTTCTGGAAGTTTGACGTAGGCCGGAGCCATGTAGATGCTTTTGTTTCTCCAGTTGTGCTTTCCCTACTCTGGCCCTATAGCTCTGCCACAGGCAGGGAGGTTTTTTTATTGTTATTTTATTTTTTTAACTCTTTCTTGCCTCTTGGAATCTATTCCTTCTCCTCCTCTCTATTTGCCACTGGTCGATGTACTGATACAGAAGAAGAGACATCTTTCCTTTTGCTTTGCTTGTTAGCTGAATCTAAAGCTACTATTTCTAAGATAGTAGTGTATAGCAGACACCACTACATATTTCTGTTTTTTATTTTGGTATCTAGATTGAACCTAGAACCTAGAGGCATTCTACCTTCACCCCAGCCCTCCTCAGCCCTCCTTTTTCTTTTTCTTTTTTTTTTTTTTTTTTTGAAACAGCATCTCACTAAGTTGCTGAAGCTAGCCTCAAACCTTTGATTCTCCTATCTCAACCCCCCAAGTCCTGGGATTACAAGTGTGCACCACCACATCAGGTTTACCACTAAGTGTTTCATAACACATCCGTGTGTTTGTCTTGATGAAAACACCAAGTGGCCTGTGTCTTTGACTCTGTTTTATAGATAAATGATGAAAGAGTCCCCTCGTTGACTGACCTTTGATTATGGTTCAGAGGCAGGCGGCACATTGTGTTCTTTGACTCATTCAACCCTTAGGAAATCTGATTATTTATAATATTGTTATGTGATGACTAATTATCCTCCCCCTAATTCATATGTTGAAGTCCTAACTCACAGCACCTCAGAAGGTAACCTTATTTGGAAAGAGGGAGTTTGCAGACGTAAGTAGTTAACTTAAGGAGTTCATGAAGGAGTAGAGTGGATCCCTAATCCGACATGACTAGTGTCCAAAGACAAAGAGGGAATTTAATCATAGCAAGAATGACCTGAGAAGATGAAGAAAGAATTGAAGGGGGGGTGTATCTACGCGTCAAGAAATATAAAAGGTGCCAGAAAATCACCAGAAGCAATGGAGAGGTCTGGGATGGGTTCTCCCTCTTAGAAGGAGCCAAATGGGTTGCCATCTTGACCTTTCACTTGTAATCTCCAAACTGTGAGAAAATACATTTGCGTTTGTATCAGCCACAGAGCTTAGTGGACTTTGTCATGGCAGCCACAGGAAGTATAACAATATCATTTGATAGTTGAAGAAATGGAAGCTTTGGAAGCAGAGATGGAGCCCAGGTAGGAAAGTAGGACTGTCCAGTCCACATGCCTAGAGCTCAGGTGAGGAACTCACTAAATTCTCTTTGCATATCTGGAAAAAAAAAGATTTTAAATCATCGAAGTACGTTTTTCAGATTGTTAAAAAATTGTCTATACTTTTACTGGTGTGTTGTAACTACAGATCACAGTGAGGTTCAAAGTAATACAAACATACATGCACAGGTATGTGTGATGTGATCCCTTCAGGATCCTCCTTCTCCCTCCCATACATGTTGTTTACATTCATCATTCATCGTGATACCCTCACATAAGGACAGTGCACTATTTGAACTGTTTCCTTCATCAATTTTTATTTTTTAAATTCAAGAGGAAATAATAGAATAAATATGGTAAGAAGACGAAGCAAAGTCTCTAAAAACTGAGAAAACATACAGAATAACTTTGCTGTGTTAAATATTTCCACCTTAAAAATTTATGTAACAATGTGCCCCATAAGGAGAAACCCTGCAGGAACATATTACCTTGGTTGACTATGATAAGGAGAAAAAAATATAGAAAGAGCAGGTGAGCTGAAAGTTTGTGATAATCAATTGCACGTCATTAAGAGAAAAACAAGATTCAAGGGGAAAGAGAACTTGTAAATGAAAGGCTACAGACAATTTTCAAATTGATTGATTTTGAATATGAGAGTGATCAGATGGAAAGGCATGAGTCTACAGAAACAAAATTTTGAATTTACATGAAATTTATTTTTAATTGATACATACAAACATAAAAGTTGCAGCTATTAATAGGGTACCATGTGATGTTTTGATACATGTATATATTGTGAAATGTTCAAATTTGATTAAACATATCAGTTTCCTTAAATATTCATTATTTCTTTATGTTGAAATTATTGTCTTTCTTCTCGCTTTTTGAAATGTACAGTACATTATCATTGTTTGTAGTTGGTTTGCTGTGCTCTAGTTCACAGGAAACTCTTGGCCTTATCCAACTGTACCTTGGTTCCCATTGACCCATCTCTCCCCATTCCTCCTTCTGCCCACTACTCTCCTTAGCATCTGGTCTTTATGGGTTACTAAAAACATTTTTCTTTGTTCTTTCTGTCTCTCAGAATGCCTGCCTATATATCCTAAGGATATTTGCTCAATTCACAAAATCAACATTATCACTTCTCTCGAAGAATGTAGAGGCAAAATCTCCCCTCTGTTAAGATCCTCACAACAGCAGTTCTCACGCTTTTGCATCTTGGATTTCTTTAACAATACTAAAAATTCTTGAGAAACAACCCCAAACATATTTATTAGAAAAGAAAACAAAAATAAATATATTTATCAATTAATTTTAAGTAACAATAATATACCCATAAGGGGTTATTGTCAATTTTAGATTTTCAAGAGAAAGAATTAGTAAATAGTTAGAAATAAGAAATTGCATTTCATCTTTTCAATCTTCTTTAATGTTATGCTTAATAAAAGCTAGATGGAGGATTCTCGTGCCTATTTTGCATTAAATCTATTGTAGTTATGCTGTTTCAATTGAAATATATGGTGAAAATCTAGCTTCCAAAATATGTAGCTAAAGGAGAGTGATTGTCTTAATGGCTGTTCCGGATAGCCGTGGCTGTTCTTCCTTGAAACTGCATAAAACATCACAAATGGTTGTTTTTTAAAGGTTAGTGACAACTAAAACCATATTTCATACAACATTGCACTCAAACCCACTGGTCTACTTGTTTCTGGGTATGTATCTTTTACCATGTGTTGTTTTGTAATTACATACTGGTCATTTGAAGAGCATTCATTTACGCAAGTATTCATATTTTCCAACTATTAATACACTTTATTACATAGTCCAAGGAATTAACATTTGCTAATATCACCTAGAATTAACATTTGCTAATATCACCTCAGATCACATCAAGGGTCTTACTGGGAAGTTGTCCAGATCATGATGGTAAATCATGAATTAAGTTTTCTTAATTACATCTTTGCTTCCATGCTCAACCTTTGTCATTCTATAAATTATTTTCAGTGAAGTAACAGGGTAACTTTGCTCATGTTTGAGAGACTATTTGCCGAACTATCCAATTATAAATAAGCATAGTCTAGCAGATACTAATTCAAGTAGGCTGGGAGCCTGAAGAATTAAATTAAATATTTGCTAGGTAAATTAAATAAGCTATCTGGGAAAAATTCATGGGAGGGGTGATGTCCTCAAGTGGCCTGGAATGGCCTTTCTTCTTTCCCAGGCCATTCTTCTATAATCTCAAGAGCTAAAACTCTTTGTTGGTTAATTAACAGTGAGGTATGAGTTCTGCCTTAAGCCACACCCATTTTTTCCTGTACTGGGATTGGTTGTAGGAGGTGAGGTCAACATGTCTTACATTTTTTTTTTTTTTTTTCAGTACTGGGCACTCTAGTTCTGAGCTCCATCCCCCACCCTATTTTTTGCTCCTTATTTTGAAACAGTATCTCACTAAGTTTCAGAGGGCTTCACTAAGTAGCTGAGGCTGGCCCATCCTCCTGTCTCAGCCTCCCAAGTACTGGGATTATGAGCGTAGGCCACTATACCTGGCTATTTTCTAAAACATGTCCTCCATCTTTAATAGCCCTCTTTCAGGGAAGGAAAGAAGGAAGGAAGGAAGGAAGGAAGGAAGGAAGGAAGGAAGGAAGGAAGGAGGGA
>PVLC010048919.1:0-10872 GCA_004027655.1 Graphiurus murinus | reverse complement strand
GGGTGTGAGAACAAAGTTCTTAAATCTCTCTTTCTCAACATGGCAGGGCTAGGTCCTGACAGTTATTCACTAATCAGTTTCAACTTTTCCTGCCCACCTCCTGCCACTGCCACCACCACCGTGGCATTGATTATCTCCTGAGAAAATTTAATCTCGTCCTTAGAGCCTGTCAAGTTGACACTTCTATCCACGGATGATAAAGATCACCCGGCTTTCCAAGAAGCAAAAGCTGCTGGGCTCGTCTCTGACAATCCCTTCTTACTGGAACCTCACCTTCCCCCTCTGTGGGTGGGAGGGGGAGAGGACTCTGTGCCAGTGCTCAGCACTTGCGGAGGCCCCGCCCCCGTGCTCCCTGCCCCCCCCCCACCCCCCACCACTTCTTCCCCCACTGGAACCTTGAACACCCACTGGGTCCTGCCACAGCAGGGCTCACCTGTTGTACTGTCTCATTTCCTGATCCTTGGAATGTCTTCTGCCAGTGCCCCTCCCAAAGAAGTTGGCTGCCATAGGGCTGTCTTGGGGGATGAGATCAGTGGTGACATTAAAGAATTTTTATGTTAGCCAGGCATGGTGGCGCACGCTTGTAATCCTAGCATTTGGGAGGCTGAGACTGGAGGATCCAAGTTCGCAGCCAGCCTCAGCTACCTAGTGAAGCACTCCGCAACTTAGTGAGACCCAGTTTCAAAATAAAGAATAATAAAAAAAATTTATGTAGTATGCTGAAGATAAATTACATACTTATATATTATATTTTATTAATATTACTGGGAATTGAACCTAGGGCATTCTACTTTTTTTTTTTTTTTTTTTTTTTGCAGTGGTGGGGATTGAACCCAGAGGCATTCTACCTCTGAGCTACACCCTTAGCCCTATTTTATTCATTATTTTGAAATAAGGTCTCACTAAGTTGTGGAGGGCCTCACAACTTGCTGAGATTGGCTGCGACCCTCTGATCTTCCTGTCTCAGCCTCCCAAGTACTGGGATTACAAGAGTGTGCCACCACACCTGGCTCAGAGGCGTTCTACTTCTGAGCTACTACATCCCCAGCCTTTTTTCTTTTTAATTTTTTTTTTTTTTTTTTGTGGTACTGGGGATTGAACTCAGGGGCATTCTACCTCCGAGCTATACCTCCAGTCCTATTTTTTATTCTTTACTTTGAAACAGGGTCTCACTAAGTTGTGGAGTGCCTCACTAGGTAGCTGAGGCTGGCTGCGAACCCGATCCTCCTGTCTCAGCCTCCCGAATGCTGGGATTACAAGCGTCCGCCACCACGCCCGGCTTCTTTTTAATTTTGAAACAGAATCTCGCTATGTTGCTGAGGGCCTCTCTAAATTGCTGAGACTGGCCTGGAACCTGTGATCTTCCTGTCTTAGCCTCCCAAGTACTGAGATTGTCAAGGATCAGCACGATACCTCTTGTAGGTTTCTTGGCTTCCGTGGTGAAAAGAATTTCAACACGTGCCAGTCAGGGACAAAGGCAGGAGTTTTATTTAGGAAATTGAGGAACTTGAGGGAGAAGGCAGATGAGGGGAGTTCATCCCAGCCAAGAGGATCTTTGTAGCCTTTGCAGTTCTTTTATAGAACCCCCAAGAAGGGGTGGGTACAGTGGAGGTCTGGACCTCTTCTTCCTCAGGTTTCTTAGCAATGATGGGTGGTGGCTGGCTGAGGTCTGACCTTTGTCTTCATGGATCCTTTGCTTACTAAGCATCTCAGTGATCTTAGGAGGGGAGAGGGGCCATTGAGATTAAGGGTGTGGGCTCAAGGAGGCTTCTGCCCAACACCCGACACACCCTATAGCGTAGAGTTATGAGGAGAAGAACTTTCCAAATTTTAAAACTATATTTTTCCTTTCTTTTCCAATCTGCCTCCTTTCTGCTTAAATTTTTATTCCTTCTATTCTAGTGATCCTGATGAGGTAGAATAGAAGCACACCACCACACCTGGCTGTAAATTATACATTTAAAAAAAATTACTTTTAAGAGTTACATTCTGAAATATTAGTTGATGAATTTGAAGAATGTTTGGGATTTGCCTCTAAGTAATATGGGAGGGAAGGGACCGGTGCGAGTTTGGGTGACTGCTGAGCAAGGGGCAGCTGTGTGCACACTGTGCTGCTCCACCCACTTCTGCATCTATCTGAATTTCTTCATAGTGAAAAACTAAATAGGCATTAAAGTGAAGGACAGGAGCCAGGTGTGGTGGTGTGCTTGTAATCCCAGTACTTGGGAGGCTGAGAACGGAGGATCCGGGTTTGTGGCCAGCCTCAGCTACTTAGTGAGGGACTCCTCAATTTAGTGAGACCCTGTTTCAAAGTAAAGACTAAAAAATAGGACTGGGGGTATAGCTCGGAAGTAGAATGCCCCTGGGTTCAATCCCCAGTACTGCAAATAAAGAAATAAACAAACAAACAAATAAATAAATAAACAAATAAAGAAAGAAATAAAGAAGGACAGTCAACTCAAGAACTCTGTGTATATGGGAGTAGCGACGGGCTAGGCAGAGCTGAGGCTTCAAACTGGTGAATGCAAGAAAGAACACTAATATCATATTTCCTTTTCTAGACATAATCCTGCACCTTGCAGTGACTTTATTCCAATAACAATGGGCTCCTGACTCCAGTTTTTGTTTTTTTCTCCTATGAGCTTCAGCCTCAGAGGTCCTCTGCAGTCACCCCTTCTTGGAGGTCTGCATCCCAACTCTGCAGGGCCCCTCTTCCAAGCTTCTGAGTTATCAAAACCCTAATCTCTTCTCTTTGTTCCCTAGCTCCAGAGATAGAGCTGCTTCCTTTAGTTACTGGTCTCTGTTTGCCTTGATATTTCCTTTTGACTTTTCAGCTTCTAGTACTTGCTTAACCAACTGCCTAGATTAAATTCTTTCTATTAAAATCACTGATGTGGCTCCTGCTTTCCTAGCTAGACCTCCCTGATACCTGCCCCTCCGAGGCACGGCCTGAGAAGCACATCGGGGCGCAGCCTTATTTTGTTTGGCTGCATCAAGGAGCCCAATCTCAGATACCCTGCCACAAACCTTGGCAAGTCAGCTTCCATGTGGTAAAGGAACTCCTCATCACAGAAGAGTCTCCTAATCTAAAGCAATGTTTATAAGCACAGAGAGAGGGCTTAATTTGAGGAAGCCAGTAGGGACCCTAAATCTTTTCATTCCAATCAAAGCTGTCAGAGCCAGTTAGCATCAAAGCCAGTCAGGTGTCCCCAAAGCCATTGTCTGCCCAGCAGCTGTCCCGTCACCAAGGAAACCATACATCCGTGAACAGGGCCCCCAGGAGCCAGCCTGGAACTCAGTTGCCTGATGTGTTTGTCATTATCAACTCTGCCAAAGTATAGCATCTTTTGCAAAAATGGCTCCCTGAAACTTCTCCTGCCTCCAACCCCTGCCGTTTTCTGTTTCCCAAACTGAGAATACCCCACCTCTGAGAAAGACATGTGCTGTCAGGCATGGCAAACAGTAAGAGGAGCCGCTCGTTTACTCAACAGCAAATAAGGCAGACTCTCCCTCACTGACACTGGACGAGCATTCGTGGGGCACCCCCGTCCCCCTTCACAGGCCTCGCTATCTCCTGGTGCTCTAGGTCCTTGACCGGTGGTCACTGCCTCTGCCCACCCTCCCTGTCCAGCAGCACTAGGAAGCAAGCTTCACAGCTGCCCTTCAAGCTGCCCGAGGCAGTGTTTGCCATTACCACCACGTGAGTGAGTGATTAAACAAACCCCCACCTAATTAGTGACTGATAATTCCAATGTGACAAGAGGATTCATTCAGTTATTTGACCATTCCACAAATCTTCACTGAGTGCCTCTTGACACGACAGGCACTAGGCTGGACACTAATGTTAGCAATAATAAATATTTGCTGGCGGTGGATGGAGCCAATGTGGACGTAAGATAGGATGCTCGGGGAGGGAACCTCTGAGGAGGGGATGTATCAACTGTGTTCCAGTTATTTATTGCTATATAAAAATTCATCTGAAAACTTAGTGGCTGAAAACAGTGGCAGTTGATTCTTTTGCTCACGAATCTGCAGTTTGGGCAGGGCTGGGCACGGACAGTGTGTCTCTGCTGCACCTAGCAGCCGTGGAAGGCGGGAACTGGAAGCCGCAGAGGGCTTCCTCACTTACAGGTCCAGTGGTTGATGCTGGCGGTGGGAGGGGACCTCAGCTGGGGCTGCAACAGAAATACCTGCAAGCGGCTGCTTGGCTTTGTCACGGCGTAGTGGCTGGGTTCCCAAGGCGAGTCTCCTGAGAGAGGAAGCTGGAGTACCTTTTTCGACATAGCCATGGAAGTGACACAGAGTCACTTCTGCAGTACTTGATTCTCTAGAAGCAAGTTACTAAAGCCAGTCTATATTCAAGGGGAGGGGAATTAGACTCCACCTTTTGATGCGAGAAATTCAGAGAATTTATGGGCATGGTCTAAAGCCACTGCCAGCTAAGACTTAAAGAAGTAATTAGTGGAGAAGCATTCCAGGAAAAGAGACCAGTATGTACAGGCTCGGAGGGTGGAAAAAGCTTGGTGTGTTTAAAGAAATGAAAGGCCCTCAAGGCTGCAGTTAGTGTTGTGAGGTGACCCACAGAGACACACCAGACTCCCTTGTGCCAAAGAGGTTGCTTTATTTACTGGCCACCGGCTGGCTGGGATGAGCAGCCTAAAGGCTGTAGTGGAATTTTGGTGTAAGCCAGTTTTATACCCTTTGGTTACAGAGTTGGGGGTATGGAAAATCATTGCATTGCTTTACAAATCAGGTGCTTAATAGCAGTTAACATTCCTTTTTACATACTGGTTTAGTTCCTGTTTGCCCCTTTGACCTTTAGTCAAAGAGGGCCTGGAGAGCTTGCCTAAGACTTTTACCAAAAAAAAAAAAAAAAAGAAAAAAGGCTATATGCTGTTTTAATTGGAATCTGGGTTTTACTCTGGGTGCAGTGGGGGCCCAGGAAGATTTTGATTGACAGTCACTTCTTGAAAGTATCACTCCAGCTGCTGTGCATAGAATGGGGTAAAGGGAGATAGGAATAGAGAAAATCAATTAGCACACTACCGGAGTGGTCCACAGGAGAGATGATGGATGTTGGCCCTGAAGGTGAAGAGAAGTAGATGGGCTTGAGAAATGGTGGGAATCAGTGAAAGAATTTACTAACAGGCTGGATGCGAGAGTGAAGGAGAGAAAGGCAGGTGACAAGAAGGACTCTCAGACTTAGGCTGAGCATCCGTGTGGATAATGAAGCCATTTCCTTTGACCAGAAGACTAGAGGAGAGCTCAGTGATACAGATGACAGGGATAAAATCCAAGGGTCCACTATTAGGCCTGTCAAATTCGAGATGTTGTTGATTCAGACTAGTGAGCTCTCTTTGTCTAGGTCTCTCTCTCTTTTTTGCCTGTGTATGCACAAGGAACAGGTTATGTGAAGACACAGCAGGAAGACAGCCCTCAGCCCTCACCAGGAAACAAACTGGCCAGCACCTTGATTTTGGACTCCCCAGCCCCCATAATGGTGAACAATAAATATCTGTTGACTAAGTTCTGCAGGCTGCAGTCTAAGTGGACTAATGCAATTAAGTCATGACTCCCCCAACAGAAGGCGGAAACTGTTCCTCTCCATTCCTCCAAATACTTCCATGTCCTCATATGGCAGACACTCAATATTTGTAGAATGAATGACTGATTAGTAAATCAACGACATCGGAAGGACCGTGATACTCCTTTTAAAGTGGAAAAAGTTGACAGCTATGAAAAGGTGCTTACCACTCGCCATCTAGGGATGCAAATGGCATTTCCCAAACGAAAGTGAATGGAAAGTGGACTAGGGTCAAAGAACATCTTCAGGCACAAACTATGTTAAGACTTGTTTTCACTGGCTGGTGAGTGGGTCATGTCTCCTCTGATTTATGTCTAGTGTCCCTTCTCTAATCAGGATGAGAGATTTGTCAATCCACATCTGCTTCTGTCCTGCTGGTCGATGCTCACCGAGTCAGCAGACAGACACAAAGCTTAGAGGAATTTCATTGTCAAAGGCAATGAGAGGGTATCAGAGGATGAGTATCTGGCTGCCTCTGAGAGACCGCACAGCGTGGCAGTACCTCTGCTCCAGATCTGGTCTCTGCCCTGCAGCTTTAGAAACTGGATCTGTCAGTGCAGGGAGCGCAGATCCATCTTTCAGCTTTAACTCTAATTAATTAAGCTCGGAGAGCTGGTGCATGAAACCGGAATGTCAATTTATTGATGCACAAGAGGACTGGAACCGCCCCTGTGTCTGGAATACTTGTCTCTGCTCACATGCATATTGTTTCGCTGAAGACAGACCTCCAAGGAAGGCAAACAGCAGAGAGTTGCTTAGTGAGTGCAGAATCCAAACAGAGGGAGCCAGGTGACTCAAAGGTTAATGGCCGTGATCGGGGAGACCCTGACACTGCCATTTTTGCTTTAGGAGTGGTCTTTCCGAAGGCTAAAGAATATTCAGAGCTGAGACTGTACTAATGGCCCCCATTGCCATGCTCCTTTTCCTATGCTTTCATGCAGACCCTTCTTTTTTTGGTACTGGGGATTGAAACCAGGTGTGCTCTATTTTTTTTTTTTTTTTTTTTTTTGCGGTACTGAGGATTGAACCCAGGGGCATTGTACCTCCAAGCTATACCCCCAGCCCTATTTTTTATTCTTTATTTTGAAACAGGGTCTCACTAAGTTGCGGAGGGCGTCACTAAGTAGCTGAGGCTGGCCACGAACCCAGATCCTCCGGTCTCAGCCTCCCAAGTACTGAGATTACAAGCATGCACACCCACGCCCGCTATTTTATGATTTTTATTTTGAAACAGGGTTGCTGAGTTGTTTAGGGTCTTGCTAAGTTTCTGAGCTGGCCTTGAACCTGCGATCCTCCTCTCTCAGCCTCCTAAGTACTGAGGTTATAGTTGTGTGCCAACCACACCTGGCTTCTTATAATCTTTTTACTTATTAAAGCTTTTAGACCTATTCTGCTTCTTTAAGATGATTTTTATCTCTGCCCTGATCTGTTTTGTGTAATTGTAGAGCTTACTTCTCAGAAGATAACCTTATTTGTTTAATTTACACATTCCAAAATCTTCAGTAGCCCAATATAGCTGTATGGCTTTCTTATTTTATTCAAATGAGATTTTTTTTTTTTTTGCGGTACTGGGAATTGAACTCAGGGGCATTCTACCTCCGAGCTACACCCCCAGCCCTATTTTTATTCTTTATTTTGAAACAGGGTCTCACTAAGTTGCCAGTGCCTCACTAGGTAGCTGAGGCTGGCCGCGAACCCGGATCCTCCGGTCTCAGCCTCCCGAATGCTGGGATTACAAGCGTGTGCCACCACGCCCGGCTTCAAATGAGATATTGAGGAAACATGTCAGACACTCTATGTTCCATCTTTGCACTATGCCTAAATTACTTACTTTCTCCATTTGTAGGTAATCCTCAACTTAATTATCACATACTAATGTGTGTGTGTGTGTGTGTGTGTGTGTGTGTGTGTGTGTGTGTGTGTGGTGCTGGGGATTGAACTCAGGAGCAGTCTACCTCAGAGCTACACCTCCAGCTCTATTTTATTTATTTATTTTATTTGGAAACAGAGTTTCACTAAGTTGCTGACAATCTCACTAAGTTGCTAAGGCTGACTTTGAACCTGGGATCCTCCCGTCTCAGCTTCCCAAGTACTGGGATTACAGGGTGTGTCACCACACTTGCCTCTGATTTTTATTTTTTAAAAATTATTTGGTGGTACTGGGGATTGAACTCTGAGGCATTCCACCTCTGAGCTAGGTGCCCAGCCCTATTTTTTATTCTTTATTTTGAAACAGGGTCTTACTAAGTTGCAGAGGGCCTTACTAAATGGCTGAGGCTGGCTGCCAACCTGCGATCCTCCTGTCTCAGCCTCCCAAGTACTGGGATTACAAGAGTGTGCCACTATGCCCTGCCAGCTCTGATTTTTAAATTGCCTCATTGATTAGTGTTTCTTGAGGCACAAGATTCCAAGAGGATAATATAAATGCCAATCAGGACAACCATGAGGCACAGTGCTTTTCTTTTCCTAGTGGTAAATCCTGATAAAGTCATCTTTAAGTTATATAGTTTCGGAGGTTGGCCTCGAAACGTTGATCCTCTTGTCTTGGCCTCCCAAGTACTACGATTAGCAGTGTGCGCCTCCACGGCTAGCTCTTAAGTGATATGGAGCCACCAAAAATTGTGGTACTATCAGGAGGTGGTAGGACCTTTATGAGGAGGTGCCTAATGGAAGAAAGTAAGTTGTTGGGGTGTGCCCTTGCAGGGGATTCTGGGATCCTGGCCCTTCCTTGTCTTTCTTTGCTTCCTAGCCACCTTGAGGTTACAGGCCTTCTCTGCCACAAGCTTCTGCCATGATGTACATGACGTACTGATGTACCCAGGCCCAAAGTGACAGAGCCAAACTACCATGGAAGGAAACCTCTGAAACACAATTCCAAATATTTTTTTTCCTTATAAGTTGATTATCTGAGGTATTTTGTCATAGTAACAAAAGCTGACTAACATACCTTCCTTTAAAAATACATGTAAAATCCTGTCTCATACTTCGAGAATTCTTGTGTGGCACTGGATCCCCAAACCCAAACTGCTGTGCTACTGCACCAGCCAGCTCTATGCAGGGCCTCTTGGGCTTCAATACTCTTAAGGATGGTGTGATCCTCAGAACTCTCCAGATCCTCCAAGGTCTCTTATGTAGAACAAGTGGGACTGTTTACACACAAGTTTTTACAAAAGCAAAAGCAAAAGTCGCAGGCTTAGAGTAAGAAGATTTGACTTTTAAAATTGTCCTAATCACTGGTTAGATGTGTAAGATTTCACCTGTTCAATTATTTAATGAAAAATATTGGGTGGCTGCCAGAGGCCAGGGACTAGTTCAAGTGCCTAGGAGATACAAAACCAAGAGAGGGTGGGGAGGGAACTAGAGGAGACAAAGGAACTATGCTTTAATGTAGTGTGATCTCAAAGGAACACACTGCACTATCCCATTTATATAAAGCCAAAAGTAGGCTAAACTAATGTATGGTGTCAGAGTCAGGATAGTGGTTACATGGAAGAAGGACTGAGACAGGCTTTTGGAGCCTTCTTTTTTTTGGGGGGGGGCACAGGGGATGGAACCCAGGGACATTCTACCTCTGAGTTACACCCTCAGCCCTTCTTATTTTTTATTTTTTTGCGGTACTGGGGATTGAACTCAGGGGTATTCTACCTCCAAGCTATACCCCCAGCCTTGTTTTTTATTCTTTATTTTTTGAAACAGGGTCTCACTAAGTTGTGGAGTGCCTCACTAGGTAGCTGAGGCTGGCCATGAACCTGGATCCTCCGGTCTCAGCCTCCCAAATGCTGGGATTACAAGTGTGGGCCATTACGCCTGGCTCTTATTTTTTATTTTGAAATAGGGTCTCAGTAAGTTGCTGAGGCTGGCCTCAATCCTGCGATCCTCTTGTCTCAGCCTCAAGTACTGGGATTACAGGACTGCGCCACCACACCAGGCTTTCCTGAGGTTTCTTGAGACTTCTTGAAGTTTGTGCTGGCTACATAGGTATGTTCAATTTGTAGTAATTTATTGGGGGTACTCAATAAATAAGCATATGCAATATAATCTATGTGCTTTGTTATCTGTATGCTATCCTTCAATTACATCTTTAAAGATAAAGATGTCAGCTAGGCATGGTGGTGCACGCTTGTAATCCCAGTACTTGGGAGGCTGAGACCGGAGGATCTGGATTCGCAGCCAGTCTTAGTGAGGCTCTCTGCAACTTAGTGAGACCTTGTTTCAAAATAAAGAAAAAAAATAGGGCTGGGGGTGTAGCTTGGAGGTAGAATGCCCCTGGGTTCAATCCCTAGTACCGCAAAAAAATAAAAAAATAAAAAATAAGGATGTCATGAAGAGTATTTTTTATGTAAGTAGAAAATTATACTGATTATGTGTAATAAGGTCCTGTGTAATTTAAAATATAGCTGGGCATGGTGGCACATGCCTGTAATTCCAATTCTTGGGAGGCTGAGACAGGAGGATTGAAGATTGAGGCCAGCTTCAGCAATTTACTGAGACCCTGTTCCAAAATAAAAAAAATAAAAAGGACTGGGGTGTAGCAGAGAGATAGAATGCCCATGGGTTCAGTCCCCATTACACACACACACACACACACACACACACACACACACACATACTACAATCCATTATGTGGGACATTTTATAAGATATCCCGGCTATATCCAGCAAACCTAATAAACTTGATAAATAATCTATCCATATCATGTTTTTTTGCACATCTTTTCACTGATATTTAAATGTTGCACTGAAGTTCTTCATGTATACGCTTAATGACTAAAGAATAATTGAATTCTAAATTAATCAAACAACTGGCTAACCAGCAAACATTTATTAAGCAGCTATTTGGAAGCCATCTGTTGGGGACTGTGGGAGCATACCCCAAATGTAATACGTCATTTCTGCCTGAAGAGCGCTGCGACTTCTTCTGGGGAAGGCCCGAGCGGAATACACAAAGCAACCAAGGAGCAACCGGAGGTTGCTGGGATTTCCGGATATAGAAAGAGAGTTAAAGTCACTTGGCTGGATGAGGCCGTGGCGGAGCGGGTAGGAAGACAAAGCCACTCCCTCTATTCCCGTCTACCAGTATTTGATTTACGTGATTACCCTTAATAATGTTTCTTTGGTTCCCCTTATCCAAGTCTGAATGTCTTCAAAAGGCAGGCAGCGGAGCCGGTGAGCAGGTTGGAGGGAAGTCAGGTGGGGCGAGGGTTTAGGCCGGTGCCACAGGTGAAGTGGTGGTCAGGTAGGTGAAGGCTGTACCGGGAGCTAGGGTGAAGTCAAGACGAGAGGAGAAT